>JAUCRC010000009.1:12575000-12810000 GCA_032399595.1 Tetragonula carbonaria
CCTCGAAGATACATTAATTTCTTCGTTTGTATCATTTTTCATTGCTTCATTATAATCCAAATATTTCTTTGAAGGATATCTGTCCAGAGAAATTATTATTAACAAATATTTACACATATTATAATTATTTTATTCTATTATAACTTCACGGTGTCTATAAGAAAATGAGTATATTAGATAGAAGCGAGAAACACTTGCTTTATACTCAAGACAATTCAACTACTTTAGAAGTTTAAATAAAATATACAAATGTACATACTTAACTATCCCTTCAGAATATAAATTCTCAATTTCATTTGCATCCAATGTTTGAATACCTTGATTTTTAACTTGAACTTTTACGTCGTTGTCATTATCCTCGACAGATTTATGTGAAATATCAGGATCTAACGAAACATTCTCGTGTAATTTTTGCTTACATCTATGTAATTCCTTGTGTCCTTTCTTTCTTTCCTTAACCAACAAATTGTTACTCGTCGAATGTATTGTCTTTTTCATAGGAACATTATTTTTGTTTAAAGCTGACACGCTCGTTTTCTTACATAATTCTCGATGTTGATCTAATTTAGTATTTACATTTATATTCACGCTAGTATCGTGTTTTCTCATTCGAAGATTTGTGTTAACTTTGGGTAAAACATTGTTGTAATTATTACTACAGTTAACATTATTAATCGTCTTTCTTTGACTGGATACTTGTGATTTTTGCGTTTCTTCTGTTATGCCTTTATTAGCATGCAACTGACGAAGATTTTTTACATTTTCATGTATAAAATTTTTCCCTTTTATCGATTCTAGAAAGAAAAAAGATATTAATCATTAATCTGAAATAAAGGTGGTTACACACAAGTACAAAGTTTTTTTATTGTTTTATTGTCAGGGAATAATTCCAATAACTGAGACGTACTCGAATCAGGGAAAATGCCTTTTAACGTTGTCATGTCCAATTGTCACTTAATACTATCGCCTAAATGTAATTTCCTTTTCTTTCTTCAATAATCCATGAAATGTAACATCATAACTTGTAATATTTCTAACCGAGTAATTTTTAATGCATAATTTAAATTCTTTCACTGTCAGCGTTACTAAATAAAATAAACAATGCTGTTTATAAAACGAAACACATCGCGTATGATGTTTAGAAATCCAGTGTAGCCAACGTTGACTTAACAACTTTTACTTCACTGGGAATTCGTATAAAATTTTTGGAATAATTTCCCTAGATTTAAATTAGATTGTAACTTCATTTTAAATAAGGAAACATTTCACTTACCATGTTAACGTGCATAGTTTAACGACGTTATTATTATTTTTTAACACGTTTAATGTTATTAATAATTATTGTTAACAACGTTTTCATTGAATCGATATAATCGCAAAGTACACTCGTTCTTTGCAAGATCGAACAACATAAATTTATAATGCGTATTATTTTTGTACCGTCCAATAGTTAGAATTAGTTGAAATAAATAAAACTACGTGATCAGAATCTAAATGAAACAGATTTGCAATCCCGAGATGTTACAAAATACGCTTCTGAATTTAAAACTTCTAATTCCTAAATAAGTGGAAAATCGATCAACCAAATCGAGCAACCAAAGATAACAGATTTAGGAAAGTAGTCTATTTTTATGCGATAACGAGTACAAACTCGTTCCTAAAAATCATAATTCATTAGCAAGCACGTACCAATACTAATGACCAATAGCTGAAACTACAAATACCACGTGATCAATTTCGTTGAGCTCTACCGATTTGATTCGTTAGACGGATTATAGCGATATAAATTGAATATGCTGCGTTTTTAAATTAATTTTGAACGAGATCCTGCATATTGCATTTAAATCAAGTGTAAATCATATGTATCATAACACAAGTGTAACACAAATGGTATTACGATATTAAAATGCTATTATTTTGTATTATGCTGTTTCTGTTACTGTGTTAGTGAAACGCATTAAAACGAAGTTAAAACGACGCTGTTTTCAAATTACTTTGCAATCTGTTGTTTGTCCATTTACACTAAAAAATATAATCTTATTAATATTAAATTTAATTTATTTAAATATATCATACTTAAGTATCGAGTGCATATTTTCGGTGCATATTATGTGCATTTTCTTAAATACACGATTTTATTACAGTTAAAAGTACCAAAATATATTCACAATTGTGTCACGTTTGTATTACGTGTAATTCCAACAAGTATATCTTCTGCAATTTTCTTCAATTTTCACCAAATGCATCGTCAATTTTTTGAGCTATTATTCGCGAGTAAATCACATTTAAAAAAAAGAATAACATCAATCGCGAAAAATTTAAACGAAACACATAATCGTAAAGATCGCTGAATCGAAGAAAATGCTAGAACACCTTCTTCCAGACTTGAACAATAATTGCTCGGGCAATTATTAAAAGAGACGAACAAAATACAAAATAACAGGTACGCGAAACGAACGTTTTGACTTAACAAACATGCGGTGTTTTTTCATCGAGCGTACGTACCCTATCGCTTGAAGTCTCCGTCTCTCTGATCGATCCCTCGGTCATTTTCCGCGTCGTTATTTTATACACATTCGAACGAACGAACAACGCGTAAACGACATGGTGTCGTTTCTTCTCGCAGAATTCGAACGATTTATCGAGAGACGATTCAGCGCCGGTTGCGACGAAATCGTTTTTTTTCTCGCGTGAAGCTTCGACTGTCTTTTGAAACGGCGTCGCGAGACTGCAAGTGACTCTAGCCGCTGGAGATGGATAGTTTACCGTGTAGGCATCAATTTGCGACACAAGCCTCTGAAACAAAGCGCTAGCCTAGAGAAGGATAATATTTTTCTTCGTGCAAGTTCGGCTATTCGCTGGCCGAGTGAACGACGAAGTGAAGGTAACGAGGAAAACGGCACGTTTCGATAATCAGTTGATTCCCAGTCGGTTTATCGACTGCTGCAGCGTCGGTCAACGCCGTCCGGACAGAGCTCAACAGTGGTTTTTGTACTCGTGCGGATTTCTGTTGCCGACGCGATTCCGTGTTTTTGTTAGAATTCTGTCGCAGGTAAGTAGTGGCAGGAAACGGACATTCAACGCAGCATCAGAATTTTCTCAAATGTCTTTCGACGAACGTTTTTCCGATAGGCGTGCGTCGTTTTCGAAAAGGAAAGGTTCGCGTGTCAACGTTGACGTTGTTCATCGCGCTGGCCAATTATACAGAAAATGTTTTCCCGCCATATTAGTAAACCTTGTTTCGGGTACGAAATATTTCCCCCTAAATATTTATTTACTTTCCGATGGAAAGGTGGATTCGCGTTGTCGTGCTCCGCCGGCGTACTCGTACCTCGTCTTTCTTCGCGATTGTTTCGCTTCGTTTCTTCGTTTCTGTATTGTGTTGTTTTCGAGTCGTCTCGCGTCTCGCGTCTCCCGACCAAACGAGTTATAAAAATTTACCAGTGAATCGAGATTGAACGCTCGATTTTTACGTGTAATTTCGCTATGTTGATGTTCCGCTTTTATTTATTTATTTCCGTTTTTATTTCTATTGGCAATGGTGCGTTTCACCGTGTACTGTGATTGCATGGTTTTCTGTTTACAAATAAAGAGCGTACATAAAGATAATGTTATTATTAATTGAAATTAAAGTTAATTCGTATGATAAATAATTCACACGTGTATTTGTAAAACGGAGGACAAAAACGTAGGTAACAATTAAGTTAACGTCAACAA
This sequence comes from Tetragonula carbonaria, assembly GCA_032399595.1. Classification (NCBI taxonomy): domain Eukaryota; kingdom Metazoa; phylum Arthropoda; class Insecta; order Hymenoptera; family Apidae; genus Tetragonula; species Tetragonula carbonaria. Next base: position 12,578,718 of record JAUCRC010000009.1, read on the forward strand.
TTAAGTTGAATCTCAATTGTCATATTAAGAACTCTAATATTAAGCAGTCGAATTTTATAATCACAGAAAAGATTTACGTTGCAAAGGCAGATTTCTGTTTCGTAATAAATCTATACTTCAATGTATTTCAGTTTAATATACTTCGGTGTAATATACTTCTTATACTTCTCGATGATAATAATAATATGCAGATAATGTCGGGTATTGCGTATATTTGTTCAATGAAATTTTTAAATTGTTGCAGTTACGTACAACAATTTTATGCAAAAATGTGTGCAGCAGTAGAAAATGGAAGTAGCGATGCATCAAAGAAGAAAACTATCGAAGGCATATATCAAAAGAAGTCCCAATTGGAACATATTTTACTACGTCCTGATACCTATATTGGTTCCGTTGAACCAGTAACAGAAATAATGTGGGTTTATGACAAAGAGAAAGAAGCAATGGTACAAAGAGAAATAAAATATGTTCCCGGATTGTACAAAATATTCGATGAAATTTTAGTAAATGCGGCAGATAATAAACAGAGAGATCCTACCATGGACGCGATAAAAATTGAAATTGATCCGTAAGAATGATTTAATATCTATTATTTGCTTAAAATATATAAAACATCGAAACAAAGTAGCATATAATAATAATAATAATAATAATAATAATCAACGGATAATAAATTTTATTTCTAGAGAAAATAACATTATATCCGTATGGAATAATGGCAAAGGCATTCCAGTGGTAATTCACAAAGAGGAAAACATGTATGTTCCTACAATGATATTTGGCCATTTGTTAACATCGTCGAATTACGATGACGAAGAAGAGAAAGTAACAGGTGGTAGAAATGGCTACGGTGCCAAACTATGTAACATTTTTAGTCATCGTTTCACTGTGGAAACTGCATGCAAGGAATACAGAAAATGTCTAAAACAAGTAATTACATTGTAAAGACATATTTGAGATAGATGTTTGTATTTTTATACAAAAGGCAATGTGATTTCATTTGTAGACATGGAGTAATAACATGGGAAGTGCCAGTGAGCCTAGGATTAAAGACTTTTCTGGAGAAGATTTTACGAAAGTCATATTTTCACCAGATTTATTGAAATTTAAGATGCAGTCGTTGGATGATGACATAGTTGCTCTTATGTCTAGAAGAGCTTATGATGTAGCAGCTTCTACTAGAGGTGTTAAAGTTTATCTTAATGGTAGTAGGATTCCTATCAAGAATTTCAAGGACTATGTTGACTTCTACATCAGGGGTAAAGAAGATGAGTTTGGCAATCCTTTAAAAGTTGTATATGAGAATTGCGGACCTCGCTGGGAAGTAGCCGTTGCTTTATCTGACAAAGGCTTTCAGCAAATGTCTTTTGTAAACAGTATTGCAACAACAAAGGTAATAAATATAATAAAATAAAAATTTAACTTTTATATACTTAATAAAAAGAATTGAACAAATATTTTTGTAAACAGGGTGGCCGCCATGTGGATCATGTTACAGAATTAATAGTGAAACAATTAACAGAGACATTGAAAAAGAAAAATAAGGGTGGAGTAGCAATTAAATCATTTCAAATAAAAAATCATTTATGGATTTTTATTAATTGTCTTATCAATAATCCCACGTTTGATTCACAAACTAAAGAGAATATGACATTGCAAGCTAAAAGTTTTGGATCAAAATGTACTCTTAGTGAAAAATTTGTCACAGCTGTAATTATTAAACTTGCCGTAACTGTAACAGTTAATGAGTCACTTTTCTATATATGTAATTAAACTGTGATTTATACACAGGTAACGAAAACTGGAATCGTGGAAGCAGTTTTAACGTGGGCGAAATTTAAAGCCGACAGTCAGTTACAAAAATTGGGGCCCAAGTCGAAGCAAAGAAAATTGCAAGGTAAGCTGCATATACATATATTGTGTAAATAATTTTAATTATTTACACAATTTTGTATTTCAGGTATACCAAAATTAGAAGATGCTAATGATGCTGGGACTAATAAATCCTTGGAATGTACGCTTATATTAACCGAGGGAGATTCAGCTAAAACAATGGCTGTATCTGGACTTGCGGCAATAGGTAGAGATAAATACGGCATATTTCCTCTAAGAGGTAAATATAATAATGTATAAATACAATGATGTAAATAAGAACTATTTAAATTGCACACAATATCATTTATAAACATTTTCAACTTTAGGTAAAATTTTGAACGTGAGAGAGGCAACGCATAAACAAATTTTGGAAAATGCAGAAATTAATAATTTAATAAAAATTCTTGGGCTTCAGTATAAAAAGAAATATGAAACTCGAGAGGATTTAAAAACGTTACGTTATGGAAAACTGATGATAATGACTGATCAAGATCAGGTTAATCTTTTTATAAATTTAATGTTTCCATTTGCATATTTTAATTACATCTTAACACAATTGTATCAAATATATTCATTTAGGATGGTTCCCATATCAAAGGCTTGTTAATTAATTTCATTCATCATAACTGGCCATCATTATTGAAATTAAATTTTATAGAAGAATTTATCACACCTATTGTTAAAGCCACAAAGGGAAATCAAGTATTAAGTTTCTTTTCAATGCCAGAATTTAGCAAGTGGAAGTCAGAAACGGAAAATTTTCATACCTATAAAATCAAATACTACAAAGGTTTGTATTTTTAATATTTTAAAATTTCTCTTGTTTTTTTTTTTTTGTTTGAAGCGCATAAATATATTTTTATATTCTTCATTCTTCATAAATATATTTTTCTTACAGGTTTGGGTACTTCCACTGCTAAGGAAGCAAAAGAATATTTTGAAAATATGACTAGACATAGAATACGATTTAGATATGATGGAGATCAAGATGATCAAAATATCATTATGGCTTTTAGTAAAAAATGTGTCGATCAACGTAAGGATTGGTTAATGAACCATATGGACGAAACAAAAAGAAGAAAGGAAATTGGTCTCGGAGAACGCTATCTGTATGAAAAGGACACACGTACTGTGTCCTTTTCTGATTTTATTAATGTGGAATTAGTTCTATACAGTAACTATGATAATGTTCGATCTATACCTAATATGATCGACGGTTTTAAACCTGGACAAAGGAAAGTAGTATATACATGTTTGAAACGTAATGACAAGCGTGAAGTAAAAGTTGCACAATTAGCTGGTTCTGTAGCTGAACATTCTGCATATCACCACGGCGAAGTTTCTCTTATGTCGACTATCATTAATCTTGCACAAAATTTCGTTGGAAGTAATAATATAAATTTACTTCAACCGATTGGTCAATTTGGTACAAGACTTGCAGGAGGAAAAGACGCAGCTAGTCCTCGTTACATTTTCACAATGCTTAGGTACAGAAATGTTCATGAAATTATATACAGAGAATGTCTGTTTTATCTAGATACGGTGGAATATCACGTGAGATAGTATCAAATAAATATTATTATTAATGTTATGTGGTACATTTTCGTGAATATTTCATCGTATCTAAATAAAGCAAATATCTTCCATAAAAAATGGTTATCGTATAATCCTCTTCGTTATCCACAGTCCATTAGCAAGATATATATTTCACAAACATGATGATGCTTTATTGAAACATGAATATGATGATAATCAAAAAATTGAACCTGTTTTTTATGTACCAACCATACCAATGGTATTAGTGAATGGTGCCGATGGCATTGGTACTGGATGGATGACAAAAATACCAAATTATAATCCTAGAGAGATAATTGAGAACTTGCATAGAATGATGGATGGTGCTGATCCTAAACCAATGGTAATATTTTTAAGAAACTTCTGTTTAATATTCATTGTACATGTATTTCGTTGTATTTTCTAGATTCCATATTATAAAAATTTTAAAGGAGTTATTGAAAGTTGTGGAGATTATAGATATGTTATTAATGGAGAAATCTCAGTAATAGCACCGGATAAAGTTGAAATTACTGAACTCCCAATTGGAACTTGGACCCAAACATACAAAGAAACAGTATTAGAACCAATGTTACATGGAACTGATAAAACCCCATCTATTATTACGTAACTATAATTTTAGTATCGATATTGTAAGATAAATGATTAAAAGATATTTATTATTTATTTTCCTTTATTATTATAGGGACTACAAGGAATACAATACAGATACGGCAGTACATTTTATAATAATGTTAAATCGTGATAAATTAGTAGAATTAGAAAGAGATGGTCTTCATAAAGCATTTAAATTACAATCAACAATGACAATTACATCTATGGTAAGAGACAGATAATATATTTAGAATATGGAGAACGTAATTTCGATAATAAATAAATTTACTTGTACAGTGTGCTTTTGATGAAAATCAATGTCTACAAAAATATGATAGCGTTCTTCAAATTTTGAGAGGCTTTTATAAAGTGAGATCAGAAACGTATCATAAAAGAAAAGATTATTTAGAAGGTATTCTACAAGCAGAGGCGTCAAAACTTTCAAATCAAGCACGGTTCATTCTAGAAAAATGTGATGGTACTATAGTAATAGAAAATAAAAAGAGAAAAGATATGATTGCTGAATTAATTCGACGAGAATATGAATCTGATCCAGTTATCGCTTGGAAATTATCACAAAACAGGGAAGAAGTTTTAGTAAGTATTGCGTTTTTACAACAAAACGATATGTTTGAAAATTTATATCAAAATTTAATTATTATGCTACGTTAGGAAGCTCAAGTGAGTAATAAAAAGAAACTCATGTAAACAAAAAAAGATTTATTGTAATTATAATTTTTATTTTGCTACAAATATTTAATATGTTGATAGGAAGAAGTAACAGAAAATGCTGACGAAGAAACAGCTGTATCATCTACAGCCATTGCAAAGGAAAACTTTGATTATTTATTAGGAATGTCATTATGGTGTTTAACAAAGGAAAAGAAAGACGAACTATTACGTCAAAAAGATGAAAAAGTAGCAGAATTGAAAAGATTGCAAGCTCGTACGCCTATTTCTTTATGGAAAGAAGATTTAGATAACTTGTTGAATGAATTGAATAGAGTAAGTAATTTCTTTTTATTCTTAACAAAACAAAAACATTTAACTTTTACCATATATTATATTTCATCGTAGTTAGAAGAAAAAGAACGGAAAGAAGAACAGAAGTCTAAACAGTGTATTAAAAAACCACCATCAAAATATTATACTTCTGATGATATTCGTCGAATAGTACCTACAATTGATACTGAATTAAAAAAAAAGATTGAGAAAGCAGATATTGTATCTAAAGATAAAAAAGAGGGCATCAAAAAACAAAAGGTAAATATTATATATACATATATATATATATTTTTTTTTTCTTTTTTTTGTTTTTATAAAATGCCTCATATTTCTTGTGAAAATATATGTAACATTTTATGTAACATGATAGATTAAAAAAGAACCAACAGAAGATAAGGATGAAATTGACATGTTAATCGAATCAAATGCCAAATCTTTAGAGGAAAGATCGGGTTGTTCTCCAGAAAAGTTGGAAAAGAAGGCTGGTGGCAAAAAAAGTATATATGCTCATATTGTAATAAAATGAAAACATTTATGAAGTTAGGCAACAATAATCGTTTGATTATTTTGATTAGGATTGAAACAAACAACATTACAATTTAAACCAAAAGTGAAAAAAGAAAAGAACGACAAGAAGAAAGGTAAAGATTCTGATAGTAATGACGATATCGATTTTGGCAGTATTTCTCCTCCTCCAGCACCTCGTACATCCCGTAGAGCAACAGGTACTAATTTCTTTTTGAACAGTTTTTTTACGTTTACACAGTATTTTTATGCTTGTAACATAAAAATTTATGTATGTTTTTCTTAATATGCATGTTTAATTAATATTCGTAAATATTTTGTATTTGACATTACAGTTAAAAAGAATTACAACTTCGGCAGTGAAGGATCCTCTTCCAGTGACGAGGTACTCAGTGTTTCTTCAGACACAGAACAGTGAGTATTTCATTTATAATTATATAATATTACATATGCACAAGCAATGTATTTCATTCAATTTATTTTTTAGTAAAACAAAACCTACTACGATTGTTAATAGCGATTCTGATGATATCCTTAAAATACATAAAAAACGTAAGTAAATGTATAAAATTTTAACTATGTTTATATCCAATTTTTTGTCTAGAAATTATAATTATACTGTTCCACATTACAGCTAGTTCGGAAGAACTCTTTGATTCTTTAGTTAGTAGTTCAGAAAAACAATCAACAAAACCTATTGCAGCATCTAGTGAAGAATCGTCGATATTCTCACCTCCCACAAAAAGTAAAATTTTTAATACCTTATTAATTGCAAAATATTAAATAATTATTCGTTAGTTTATGTTTATCTGTAATTGTGACCACAAAATATTTCATACATTACCATTAACTTATATTAGCTCTCATTATTTTAGCCGCTGCTAAAAAGAAAACAGAAAATGGTGGAAAAGGAATAAAAAGGCAATTAAAGAAAAAAATTGTTTCTTCCGATTCAGACTCGGAGGAAGTTATGTTTTTAAATAAACAATCTCCTGTAAGTATATAATATAATTCATATATAACAATTATCAATTAAAATTTAACATATAACACGAAAAAGTAAGTAAGATATGATATTTATATTAATACTATGTGTTAATTTCTTTTAATTTATTTGCAATTGCATGAAACTTATTTAACTACATAGGTGAAGAAAAAAAAGAAGAAGTCCGAGTCAGAGGAAGATAGTAGTCTTAGTATAGTAGATAGTTCTCCAGTACCACCTCGAAAAACTGCTGGTCGTGTCCGTAAACCTATTTCATATGCTGTGCAATCGGATGATGATGAGGATTCTAATTGATCAATTTTATACAATATTTTAAAGATATAAAAGCAAATAAATGACACGTGTTCCAGGAAATTTTAATTACAAATACATGATCTTAAGTTGAATGTCAGAATTCAAATTGTTAGTAACGAATTTTGTGATCATATTTAATATAAATTCTAACAAATTCTGTCTTGATTTTTATCAAGGCATTAGTAATTTTATATGATACTGTACATATATATTAAAAAATATGAATTAGAATATTTTAAGAAAATAAAATTTTACAGTCAGAATTAAATATGTATAGTACGTAATGAGCGAACATGAATTGAGTCATGATTGACTATGACATTTCAGTATCTAAATATTTAAACAATATTAGATTCCAAAATATCTATATTTCTGTATGTTAATTTTTTGAAAAAGAAATTTAAACAATATTGTTTTGTAAAAAAAATTAATAAAAAAATTACATATTTTTGCACATCAACTTACATAATGTTTTCAAACTATTGGAAATGGAACAATGTGTGATTTGTTGCAAAAATTCAATATCAAGTTCAAATTAAAAGAAACTTTTGTTATTGTAATAATAATGTATATATATATAGAATAATAAGTTCATTTCATCTTCATAAAATACTTATTCAAGCATTTTAAGCATATTAACTAATAATATGTCACATAACTTCTATTAATAATATTGATATTGAATAAAGAATATAATTGATGTTCTGCATATACTTAATAACTACAGATGTAGAGATTTACAAATATATGACTGTAATGAAACTTTTGTATTTATAATGAATAGAATATTAATTTAAATATTAAGACTCGTTATATTAATTTAAACTTGTTCTTATTTATTTTCTCTTTTTTTATGTTGAATTAATTTTGGAACAGAGTACATTCTTTACAGATATCTATCTGTCACATATCATTAATAAATAATGTACTTACCATAATACATAGAGGTAATTGTATTAATTAGCACATTCGTACGATTGATTACCCATATTCTGTGAATAAAATTTTAATAAAAATGAATAATCTGATCAATTAAATAATACATAAAGAAAGAATATTAAATTTCCTGTTCAATATATAACATTGAATATGTTAAACTTCATGTCTAAACAACTTACATATGCAAGTGTGATTTATGTAATTAGTTGTATATCAAAATCTTTAATAAATCCTATTTGGTGATGGGGTTTCTTATTATAATTCTACAGAAAATTTATATATACATATCTCCAGTTTAGAAAATAGTATAGCGTGTTACTTTACAAAAATTTACAAATTTTTTGATTTTGCAATAGATTATTTTATATGCTTGAAACTATTAATTAATGAAAAAAAAGGAATTTGATTTCTTGATTCTTTAAAACTCAATAAGTACCACATAAGCCGTTGAAGCTAGGATGATTAAAATCTTCCAACATATTATTTGGAAGATCATATCATACATGTGTGTACAGTTTTTAAAATTTATAAGATCTTTAATTTTGTACTATTATTGAAATTAAGTACAAGTAAAAAATTAGGTTTTGTTCATCAAATTCAATGAAAATAATGCTCTGTATTATGTTTCTATCCAAACATTTACCTGTTGAAAGAAAAAATTTTATGTGCACACATAAGTATTATAGGAGAAATACACACTGTTATATGTGATTCATATTTAATTAATAAGTTTACTAACTTTAAATTATACACAAATACGTAAATTTATTGCTATAACGTTTCATACACCATCCTCGACGCAATTCCTGTTGTTTGTGAGGAAGATCGTGACTATGCTGACACGCAAGGGCGATAAAAAAAAAAACTTTTTGTTTGTTAAAGAATTATTTGAATTCCTCTTCTTTTAAAATGCATAATAATACTCCAAACTCTAACATGTATAGTTATAAAAGCATATAGAGCTGGAAATATTATGTAATGCTTCTTTTTTCAAGTTGACCCGTAATTTTAAAGAATATTATCTGATCAGGCAATATTTGGATATTTGTGCAATGAATTTTCTATGAAAAAAATCTTATTCCTTGAATAAAAATTTGTTTTCGATATATGCATTTAATAGTTTTATTAACGATGCATTTTTAAGGAGTCTTCACTATATACAAATGCAAAATTGCTTCTATCGCAAAACATATAAACACTGCTTGGTGCAGATTCGTTTCCTTTTTTATCATTACAAATAATCCCAAATGAGATTTCATAGAATAAATGCTCATTAAATGATCTTTTTTCATTCTTTCATCAGTGTGATATCTCTTATTAAATGAGTTAATCTTTTTGTGGTAGAAAAACGATATCCTTTCTTTTTAAAAGAAGTGTTTTTCGTAAATTTTACTGGCCAAAGTATATGCTATTCTTTTTTTTTTTGTCCAAGAATAGGATGCATCAATTGTCATTTTAAACTACAATAAATACAAGAGAATATTACAAAACTAATCGCAATTATTTTGACTATTATATTATGTTCAAGCAAAATTTCTAAACTAGGGAATTTTTGCTCGATTATAATTAATTTTTCAATCATATGAAAATGATGATTATAAATACGTATATCTAAAAATTGAAACTTCTCATTATTTTGACAATTATGCATACCTCTCCTCGGAAAAAAAAAATTAAATGAATTTATTCATTTTCTGACTAGTTTGTCTTAGAACTTAGTTTACAAAAAGCACTTCCTCGTAGAGGAATTTTAAAAGTATACGCTTTCCTGTTTAATAAATTTGAAAAACCGCAAGAGAAATAGGAGAGGGAAGCAGGAACGGTTGGCTTTTAGAATAGAAGCGATGGATCTAGTAGTAGACTCTGTTCAGACTTGTAATGTATTCTCCTCTGACCATTCTTTGCCAATCACGTAGGTATTGAAACCATCAATACCGTGCCCACATTGTACCAACAACTTACAACATTTTAACAACTTTCTAGTACTCCCAAAAGCTGCAGGTTGTCGACAGACGCGACTATAATACAAAGCAAGGGCACTTGATAAAATAACTTAATCTTCTATTTCATAATTATCTATATATAACGTACATATATAAAACAAATTATGAATAAAGAAATAGCAACCAGGTCGGTACAACATCATGAATCTTACTTTAAAAATTTTTAATGCCTGATTATACGAATTGTTATATATCACGAAAATGTAAGATCAGAATTATCGCGCTGAAGTCCACTCTAAAAAAAAAAAAAAGAAAAAAAAAAAAAAAAAAAAAAGAGAAATGGATCACTCTATTAGAAAATTATGGATTAAAAATGTACATGTGCATGGAGCATATAAACCGTGGACTACGATTCTGTATGTTCTTTTTTTATTTGGGAGCATCGCGATTCTTTTACTTTCTTTGCACTCGAACCTTAGACCAATCAATCCGATGATAGATAAAGCCCACTCATTTCAGAATAGGAACAACCAACCAAATCTCCTCGTGTGTGTATGTTAATCGTTATTAGTCATGATATAAGTAATAATGTTAATATTTGAATAAAGTAACATGATGTGCAGTCAAATATTCATGGAATACTTGGCTGCACGGAGGTCATGCGAGGATCCACCACAGTTGTCTTTCCACTGTCAATGCTGTCCTGTTCTTTACACCATATATATATATTATATCGGATTTATTAGTATATATATATATATAGTATAAATATATACACGCACACTAGTTTTAACAATCTTTCGTCACACTCATTCATCCATACGTAACTTCAGAAGAGAGGAACGTCTCCGTAAAAGCAAAGTCCCTCTACGCTGCTTCGACACGCTTTGCCTCGGATATTTTATCTTCCGTTGCTCTCTTTATTTTCACCGAGTAATTTTCACTTGCAACGATCTCCATCGCTATATTTCCTTTGTTTCTTTTTCTTCTTAATTTGAACTTCACTTTAATTCACAATGACTTATCACATGTTTATCTGTTTCTCTCATTTCTTTTTAAACACTATTATCAAGTCAGCCCACTGTTTGATACAAGGAACGATAATACAATTGAATATTTACGAACACAACATTTTTTTGTCATGCTGAATAATGTAACTTGTATTGTAGAAAGACGCAAGCTTCTGGACTTGCGACGACCAGTCTCGCATCTCTTGCATCTCTCCTATGTAGTCGGCCTGTAAGTATAGTTGTAAAGGTGTGGTGGAAGTGGTAGTGATGGCGATAGTGGTAGTGGTAGTGGTAGTGGTAGTGGTAGTGGTAGTGGTAGTGGTAGTGGTAGTGGTAGTGATAGTGGTAGTGGTAGTGGTAATCGTGGCGTTGGTGATGGTGATATTATCCGGTTTTTAGTATTTACAATTCGTTATAGCAATCGCTATGTTCCTAAGATGAGATGGTGTGCAATTCAATGTTCAAGATTTGGCATGTATTAGTATATTGAAGATTTTGTCTTTAGTTCTTTTCCACTACGAACTGCTTGACGCGTTCATACCACTAAACATGCCAATACTAAATGAGGTTTGTTGCTGCTGTTGAATCTGTTGTTGTTGTTGCTGCTGCTGCTGATTATTCGCTTGACGGCCATGTTTTGGCACTGGAGGTTGTAGATATTCGTGTCTAGCTAATGTCAACACATCTATACGTTCTTCTTTCCTATATGCTAGGCAACTTCTTATGAAACTCTGTAAAAATAAAAACATTCACGAATAGATTAAAAATTTTATTTCCATACTGTCAATCGATTAAATTTTTTCAATTCGCGTGAATTGACAGTAAAATTTTACCTTTGCTTCGTTGCTAACAGTTGGTTTATTTGCAAATTGAACTTCAGTAGCTTTTAAAATTGTATTCTCTTCTAAAATTGTAGCTTGAGATTGATTGTGTCCAAAAGGCTAAAAATTATTAATAATTTTGAAATATAAATCTGAAGTTAATAATGTACAAAAATTAAAACAATTATTATTTTAACAGTCAATCATACCTTTTTGCCATATAGACATTGATAAAATATAACTCCTACACTCCAAACATCAACTTTTGATGATATTTTTGGAGGATTTTTACCAATAACAAAACACTCTGGTGGAAGATACCTATATAAAATATAATACGTACAATACGCCATCAAGATATAGAAATCTTTTCAATGGCCATAAAGTATATCTTTAAAATGAGAGTGTACATACCAATAGGTACCAGCTCCTTGAGATGTTAAATCCATTCCATGATCTGGATTATAGTTTTCTTCATCCATTACTTTACTTAATCCAAAATCTGTAATCTTTATTTCTCCACAAACATTACCTTCAGTTAATAATATATTACCTATAAAATTACAAAATTAATAGCATATAACTTAAAATTTTCGACACTCTCATATTACATAATAAAAAATATAAAATGAAAATTTACCTGGCTTTAAATCATAATGTATGACTGGGGGTTTTATTTCATTGAGGTACTTTAATGCAGATACAACTTGCATAACAATAGATCTTGCTTCTCTTTCAGGTATAGTCTTATGCTGAAAATATTTAATAAAATATTTAATTATAATAATACATAATAAGTGTTATATGAAAAATACGCTAATACACACCTGCTTAAGATAAAAATCTAAATCATGGCCATCACAATATTCCAAGACAGTACAAAAAGAATTGGCGTCAATTTCAAACACATCATACAATTTCACAACACGAGGATGATCAAGAGCTTTATGTATATTGTATTCTCGTAACGCATGCCTGCACAAAGAATAAAAAAATATATTCTTATATTAAAAGAGTTAATATCACATGTATAATTAACACTAATACTACTTTAGATATCTATTCTGCTGCAAAACTGTTACTTTATTTTATCGATTAATACTAATTAATTCCAAAATAAAAAGCTTAATTACGGAGGTACTCACTTAATATAATTAGCTTTTTTATCCTCTTTCCAGTCTTTATTCAGTTGATGCACTTTACAAGCGACATATCGTTGCTCTTTTAAGTCAAATGCCTATAAAAAATGAATTGCTTAACAAATAATTAATTGTTTACTACTACAACAAACTACTTATTTTAAATTTAATAAATTGATTTCTATACCTTATGCACTTCACTGAAACCACCTTTTCCTAACAACATTAGTAGAAGGTAACGTTCGTTCAATACAGGATGAGAATTGAATCTCGATTGGTCCTCGTTGTGAATACGTTTCAGTTCTCTAATGTGCAAGTTTCGTTCTCTTTCGAGTTTTTCCATTTCTAGTTGCAGATCGGCATCTTCTTTTTTCAACGCACTTTGTCTTAACTAGGAAAAGAACATATATGAACATATATATCAAAACAACACAAATGCACAAATCAACAAAACAAATCTTAAGATCTTAAAAACAAATTTTAAATTAACGATTATCAATTTGAAAAATTCAATACCTTGAGTATTTCATCAGCTTCATAATACTCTTGCCACGTATAAGATCCAGGTACTGCATCTGGCTTTAAGAATGTAGCTTCCGTGCCATTGTGCAAAGAAGGTTGAGGCTGACTACGTTTTCTACCAGTTTCACTGTTTGATGGCCTCTTTTTGAGTAATAGCTTTTTTTGTTTATCGATCTCTTCTCGTTCAGTTGCGATTTCTTCTTGTCGTCGTGCTAATTCTTGAAATGCATAACCATCCGTCCAATTTTCTTGAAATGTTGCACCCACCCTTTGAGTTACAAATTGGCCCAACCTCAGTCTATTTTGCATACATTTTTGCCTAGCCTCCTTTTTTTCTATGTTTGATTTTTCTTTTAATAGCTTCTTTACAACATCTATACACTTATTTATATGAGATTTGTGCTGTTCAATTAGTTTTTGTTGATTAGCCATTTGATGCCTAAGTTCATCAGTTGTCTGAAAAAAAAAATATAAACAATCATATTCTTAATTATATAAAAATTACAAAAATACAAAAAGATTTTATTGTTGAACTGACGACGATTAAAAATATTTTAAAATATTCTTACGCATATTACATAATATAATATATAATTTTTTGAAAGAGAAAACTTAAATATTTTTTCTAATTCTATTACTAATAATTTAATACTCATGAGACACTTAAAAATTTATTTTACTTACTCTATTTAATTCATCAATTTTGTTATTACGTAATTCTAAATCTGAAGAGGCTTGAGTTTCAAATTCTTGTATCCTCTGGCAAGTAAGTTCTGTCTGAAATGTAAATAACACACTTTATAATAAATAGAAACAAATTACTGTAACATCTGATACATTTGTCAACATAGTTCTTAAATACCAGATACCTTGTTGCATCCAAATGGACGTAACATGCAAATTAAGTTTTAGTGCAACATTTTGATAATTTCTTCTAGAAAATTAATCAAGGTTTAATCCTTGATAGATATTTGTGATAAAGTTAGTTCTACACATTATTTGATTTAATAGGCTAGCCCTCTTGTTATTAAAAGTAAAACTACAGAGCAAAACCTAAACATATAGATAGAAAAGAACTACCACACAGGCAGCAAGGAAAACACCGAAAATGTATGCATGATTCAAGGTATGCATGTAAGTATAAAAAATTGTAGGACACTGTATACTTCATACATATTCTTTTTTCTATAATAATTATTTTGTGTATCATAAAATAAATTTCAATTTTATCACTTTTGAGATATGATAAAACTATAGCCAAATACCAAGTCAAGAATGGCAAACATGCACACCTATTTTTATTTTGGAAATTGAAATAAATGAAAATAAACAACTTGAAAGCAAAATAAAATTTATCAAATAAGGAGTGACGTTACAAGGTAGCCTGCACTCCTATGATAACAAATGGATACAGTGCTACAGTCCAGTCAGAAGTTAGCTGCAAATTTACTGCAAACATCTGACAAGAAATGCCCATTGTAAAACTAATTTCAAGAAATTCAACTATATAAAAATATATAAAATATACTCTTTTACGTATTATATAATAAGAGATAATAAGAAAAATATAAAATGTGAAATAAAATGAGCAAATAACACTTATTTATAAGATATTTTTTAATGAGAAGATATCACAAAGAACTGACATTTACTTTTTGATCGATAAGTAAATTAATTTTGAAAATTTCTTTCCTCTAGAGACAAAATTTATCAGAGACATTTTACTATACTCTTAAACCATTTATTATATAAACACATAAGATTAAATATTCAATTTAAAGTATCTAGGATAATTCATTTATGAAAAAGTTTGAAGAATTTAAACATAAGTATGATTTGTAATTATGCTACTTCAAGGTTAAATTTTTATGGGTCGTTTCTTATAAAATGCTTGCAGGAATTACCGATTTTTGCTTACATTTGGGGTGTTAGTCTTCGCTTGCCTGACCTGGCTTGTCCTACTGAGGTTGGTAGGCCTTACCTGCACCTGCTTGCTGACCATCGAGCCTGCAGGTTGTGTTGAAGCTGGTGGAGGAGGAGGTGGAGGTTGAGGATGAGGTCTTGGCGGCTGCATCAGTGAAGAAAATTCTGCCACTGAAGAATTGGGTGTTGTTACTTGCGGTGAAAGGAGTTGTTGAGGCGATGGTGGATACTGTTGAAAAATAATTACACAAAATATCAGAAAGGATGTAAGGAAAGAATTACAGACATCATAATTATATTGTGAAAGAAAAATTATATGTTAGATATGATATGAGTACTCTGTATATGTATATGTATATATATGTATACATTTTATATTTACCATAGGATATCCCTGTTGAGGTGAAGGACTTTTAGCACCCCCATGCCGAATGGGGCTATTACCCAAATGATGTTTTGAAAAATACTCATTTATTTTTTTATTTTCAAGAGCAGCAACAGATCTAGACCCCTTACTTCCTACAGGTCCCCCAGTAACTCCTCCACCTCCATCATCAGCTTTACGTTTTCTTTTCCTTTCCGAAGGAGTTCTTGGTACCTTTTCTGGAGTATTTGGATCTACCTCCTTATCACTATGTGATGAGCCTAGTTATGACAAGATAATCACATGTTTTAGTAATTCTTAGTTTATTTATTAAATGGAACTTTATCTCTTGTCATTGAAGTAAAAATGTATTAAATTACCAGTGCTCATGTTCGAGTCTTGACTATGAACTGACTGACCAGAGTTTACAGTTGATTGAGGTGCCATCTGAATTTGTGACCCAGCGGACATCTGAAATGAAAAAGACATTTCAGTAAAATAATAGTCGGAATGTTCATTTGCAAATATTTCAATAAAATAAAAAAATAATCATTATGACAGTAAATAAGGATAACATTAAACTATAAACGTACAGAGTAAAAGCAATTGTGTCGTATAATTATTTTATATCGTAAAGTTTAACATAAGCTTCCTAGAAGAAACAACATGGAGAAAAATATCGCAACGCGAATCAAAGATTCGTTACTTTTGGTAGAGGTTACACTTTGAAAATCATACCGGCATATAATAGGCCAGCTAATAAAAATCGCGTGTTATTAAGACACGATTCATTATATAGAAAGAAATTCAGGATAGAGAAAGACCAAGTAAGAAAAAAAAAAAAAAAGAAAAACAAAGGACGTGCAAGGGAGAACGAGGCAGGCTCAATGGCAAAATGAAAAGAGAAAGAATGAGAATGAAAAAGACAGTACAGGAGAGAAAGAGAGAGAAGTGACACCTTCCAGGATAGCCTATGGTGGAGCCCCATAGTCGTACTTGCTGTTTGAGCTAATAGACAGTATGTCAACCATAGGCACGGTTTCGCGCACAATTTGTATGCAAATGTCAATGGTACAGTGTGAACAAAATGTGCAATATATGTTTAGAGCTAGAGGAATCACGACAAAATGGAGGACCCTAACAGAGGGGAACGACGGAAGGGCAGGGAGTTACGGAGCTATAGAAGAGGTAAGAGGGAAGGCGACGGAAAATGGAGAGGGGGTGGAAGTAGAGAAACAGAGAGAATGGGAGATACAAAAGGGGGGTAAGAGGTAAGAACTCGATGGCAGAGGAGTGGTTAGATTGGGAACCACGGACGCGCTCCGCAAGGGGGCAGTTTTACTCACTGTTTCACATCTGAACTCTGGTCAGGTCGGATAGTTAACTGGCTTTCCTATCGTACATACTTTTCTACATACACACCAAATGCAGCCGCTAGGCAAACTGCCTTCAATGAACAACAACGATAACCGCGACGACACGCTACGTCATCCGATTTGTGACGTCGATTCCCCGATAAATTACGCACTCTTATTATTATTATCGGCGGCGTGTCAGCCACGTTTACTCCGCGCGCGGTTAAGAACCCGGATTAATGGTAAGTTCTCATGGACGCGGTCACGCGTTTGCGCGTTTGCCATGCGGAACGCACACGTTTGAATTCCACGCTCTGTCACTGACGTGCACAGGTTATTATAATTAAAAGTATCGCTACTACAAAGCATTGTAAATGTAGATGAATCGTTTAAGGTTACACCTCCGTCATCTTCGCTATTCGGTAATTTTTTTTTTTCACGCCTCTCTCAAGTTTCGGCTGCATTCAAATTCGTCTCATTCATTACCCGCTAGATTTGTGTACGTACGATTTATAATATGTCAGTGTGATAATTGTAAGTGTAAAATTATCGCAATAAGCAATGCTGCGCGAACTTTCGTATTGTGTCGCGAAATTGCAATGTATTTGTGATAAAACAAAACATGTGCATTCTGCTTAGCGTGTGTAAGTATTTTTATCTCGTTCTATCAAAGATGTAGTGCAATGTATTGTGTCATATTAAATTCAGTATTTCGTTACAGTGAAGAAATATTATAAGATACGCAAACGAAGTAACATCAGTAATATGCTTGAATACTTGAATCAATTGAAACTGAGATTGAAATTAATTGAATTGAATTGTATAGCGTAACCGAACATACCTTGATAATTAATTAAGAATTAGAACAAAAATAACGAGAAGATATAAAAATTTATGAAAATATTACTCGTCTCTGTGAGAATTGTTAGAGGAATTAGAACTTGCATTCAAACTGTATTTGTAAATGTCCAAAAACGCGTCGAGCGATCAAGAAAATTAACGCACGTACAATCATGTATCACAATGAATATAATTTTTCAATGAAATTATAGAACAGCGAATTGTTTGGAAGTAACAGCGGACCTGCGAATATTTCATCGTAATAATACTCATGATACACCCTCGTTATTTCATCGCGAATATTATGAAGTAAAAAGAAGAAAAATAAAAAGTGGAAATGCAATTTAAATTGCAGTTGCACGTATCGTAGGTTACAAGTATCGATAGTTCTGCCTATCGCGATACAGAACTTACGCGTAGCCCTAAATTAGAATAATGGTGAATTACGAACACCAAGGATTTTATGGCTTACGGATGATTCGTTTCACTTTCTTGCACTTTACTGAACATGCCAGCAATCCGACAAAGGATAGAAAACTTCCTTATCGATGGATCAATGTCTGTGCCCGGAACTGGGCTAGAGGGCCGGGGAATCGTTTCTCCGGCAGCGATTTGCCTTTAAGTTAGCTTTGCTATGTGCGCTTGCGTTAGTGTGCGTAAGCAAGGAGGTTACATGGGGAAGTAGTAACATATACGAACCCAGTGAATCGGGACATGCGGATTTTACAGTACACTCCTCTATTCCTCACGACTTGACCCTTTTATGAGCATAATCACGATCATAGCATAATGTCGTATCGAACGATCCAAACGAGCCACACGTAAGCTATCCTTTCGAACACTCACGAAGTTGGTTCACTTCGTATCTTCTTCAACTATGCAGTTCCTCTTGTAAAAGCGGCGTGCAGTTAGCGCGCCGGGTAAACAGCAACAGCACCAGCAGCACCGAGTGCCGTCAATGGCCACGATAAACGGCATTACGCGTACGTTTCACGGGCCACAAGCGAGCCAAAAACCCCAGCGTAGTCTCGTCTAATCGAAACGGAACTGGAACTGTCCGACCACCGTACTGTTCGCATACTACTACCTAGCGGAGGTTTCTCTTTCTCTCTTTCTTGGTCGCTCTCGCACTCCCTCTTTCCCTGCCTCTCTTCTCCTCTCCTATGTACGGCAAATGAGCAACGCGCGAGATTCCGAGATGCGGCAAAAGGTGCAACCTCCACCTCCCCGCGACGGCGCTACTGCCCAACGATCACAACAGACAGGCAAGAGAGAAAGAGAGAAATCACTAGAGTGCGAGAGAGATATCAAGTGAGATCGAGAGACCTGCGAGAGGAAGCAGAGGAGAGGAAGAGGAAGAAGAAGAGGAGGAGGAGGAGGTGGAGAAGGAGGAGAAGAGGGCAAGCAGAAGTTGGCGAGCTTGGTAGAAAGGGATGGAAGACAAGTTAGAAAGAGAACTAACTGAGTGACAGAGAGGTTTTGTAGGGGTAGGGTCAGGAGAGGCAAAGGGGAGGAAAAGGGAGTCGGAGGGAGGCATATGAGACATTCCTTCAGTGAACGGGTCGACCGAGTGTGAGTGCAAGCGAGCCGGTAAAATCGATGTGGCGAAGTGTAGCTGTGCCACTACGGCGTGCAAAGGGTGTGCTGTACCCTATACGTGATCAGTAATTTGCCTTGTGACGTTGTGTCGTATAGTCAAATACATTACAGTATTAGGTGTTAAATTTTACGTATCGAAATCGTAATTTTACGTAGACGAAATCAGATTCGTGTATGCAACGAATGTCGCTATGTATGTAACAAATATATAACAAAATAGTTTTTTTGAAATAATATATGCCCGTATGTTTATCTCTTAATGTGAATCAAATTCGAATATGAATAAAAAATTATTAGGTATTAAACTGTATATATTTCGGCAGTTTGGTAATTTTTGCATATTACTGTATACACTTGTGCATAAAATTATGTCATCCATATCCTTATTCTTATTTTCTGTTTATATTTGATTTATTCATCATTCTTGCGATAGATATCTGATTTTTAAAATTCTTTTACACACTGTTCATTATGCTAGCTGATATATTTGCATTTGAAAAGTCCTTCCAAACGACGTGACGTTAATTTTAATTCAATAAAATCCCGACATACAATAATGAAATCAACGATTCTAAGCAAAGGTACATACCCAGTGCGTATGTATGAACCTGTCGATGTACGTTTGAAGTTAGTTGCAACACCGTTTGTATTTCGTAAGATCTTACACCGACTTGCATAGTCGTGTTAAGTATCGTGTATCGAGAGTGGCACCTGCCACGGAATCGAAGAGCGCCCTCACAGTGATTCTACTAGTTACGCTCCTGGAATACGCCGTGCCGACGTGTGTTTCAGCCAGTGCGAGGGCGTATTAGCGAGATGTAGACCTAGTGGTGGGGGATTGAAAGACCAAGCGTACGTATGAGATGACGGCTCGACGAACGAACATAACTGGTCAGACCGGCAGGCTGGCGAGAGCGCACGTTACATTTAGGTTGAATCATGCAACATTCCTTGTAACAGCGTTGCGTTTTCTACAGTGTTACAGTGCGGTTCTATACTGTTTACTGCAGTGCTCAACTTCGTGTTTAATTTTCGTTTTGTTTTCACGGTTGTTTAACCAATTAACTCACGTCTGGGTACCATTGCCAGTATAATTCGACGGTTAGAAGATTGTTGTGATACTATTTGTGCGTTCAGAGAGCTAGAAAAACGTTTTCAAGCGACTTTACGCTCGCATGTTTTGTGATTACGTTACTTGTGATACTTGTTCCTTTTAATAATTTCATATGTAACTGTTTCGTTATCCACAACTGTTATTACTTATTGTGCGCACTTGAGATATTGTGGTTTGGGATTATATCACTTCTACAACTGTTGTTGTTATATCACTTCTACCAAAACTGCGAACTTTGATAAAACAACGAAACATCGCAGTACGGACAACAATTACTAAGTAGTGTCAGCGTTTATGCGTGCTTTCTGTTTCCTGACGACACGGTTGAACAAGACGACGGAGAATAGAGGTACCTTATACTATCGATGCGATACACTCAGGCAAGGAGCAACGTTGCAATATTTCGGATGCTGTGACAACATCGCATCAACACAGTATTTCCATTTCTCGATGTATGTACCGAATAGTTGCAGTATCTTTGCTTAACGAACGTACCGATTTGTTCTAAAAAAACAAAAAAAAAAAAAAAACTCGCTTTCACGAAACATCGAATTTACGTTCGAATTTTCATGGAGCGTTCAATATTAGATAGACTTAAGCGTATATTCATACTCTTTTGTAATAATTAGATTTGTAAAATAAAAATTTCAAATTTTCCACAAAATTTCTTAAACCTCTTGAGAAGTCTTAAACTAACGAGAACATTTCGATAATTAATTGCAGAATTATAATGTGACGTTTGAATAAAAGATTAGTACAAATATAGCAAGCGTTGAATAACGGAATTTCTAAATATTCGCAAAAAAAAAAAAAAAAAAGACTCAAAAAAATGTCTCAAGATTCTTCAAATAAAGCGTCTTATAACGAAATGCCGTTAATATCTCTGGATCCTATCTGGATATCGAATTTAAAAAATTTATAAGATGCACGTGTAAATAACGAATGTTTTCGACATAAATAAAATAAGAAAAAGCTCGAGAACACGTTAGAGATAAATATATGTATAAAAAAAAAAATAAGATGGAGGTGTATGCGTGTGCGTGCGTGCGTGCGTGCGTGCGTGCGTGTGTGTGTGTGTGTGTGTGTGTGTGTGTGTGTGTGTGTGTGGACGCGTTTAGCTCCTAGACCTTGCAATGCCATTCGATTGTAGAAAACAGTGGCGACAACAGTCAGCAACGTTCGACGTGACGGCAACATAGCAATGACTACCCCCACTCTTTCATGGAAGGAACCACTGTTTTCCCCTCCATGTGTTGCCTCGGCCCCCTCCAATGAACTCCCAATAGGTCGCACGCTCATTAGCCCAGTCGCGCACGATTCTCCCTCTCCACCCCGTGTAGTCGCATGTCTCTGGCCGATCAGCTGGTCGGCCACGCGGCGTTGCCTCGTTGCCTTGGCTTGCGCTCTGCTCGCTGTTCACAGCCACGCGGTTTTCTGTGTACACCGTTTCAGGAAAAGTTAGGTACGTTCCGGTGTCCCGTGCAAGCGGCGTGTGCGCATTGCACGCTACGAGTTCTCATTACTTCGCCCGAGTTGAAATATCCCTTTTTTTCTTTTTTTTTTTTTTTTTTTTTTTTCTTTTTAAATACAGCGCGATTTTTCGTCGAACATTTTAATTGATTCTAGATTTTCGACGCGGTTTATTCGTTTATTTATTAATTTCTTTTCAACTTTTTCAGAATTCGTTTCTTACGCTGTTTATTACCCTCCGATGGTGTGTTGTTCAATGTGTTACGTTTTACGCGAGCTTCCGGTAAATCATTTAGTAATTGATAGTACGGAGTGTAAAGCTGATATGACGTGTTGTCATTACACGGCCACGTGTCGATATTATCTTACGTGATAATGAAGAAAATTTTTTGCTAGACTGTTCATAGTTCCATGTGATCGAGGAAATTAATAAAGGTAAATTAAAGAAGTTTAGAAGCAAATGTGTAAAATGATAAATAAACAGCGAACATGCAGTCGTGACAATTGCGAATACGCGAAAATTTGATTTATAAAAATATGAATTTTAACATGAACACGTTATGACGTGCTCTTAGGAAAATCGCTGAATGATTACACAAAATAATACGTATCCTGATGTTATCCAACGATTAATAATATTATCATTAAATATATATAATGAAAATATAGATTAGAAATATTCCACATTGACGTAAAAAAGAGTAGTGTACTCATCCGTGGGAACGAGAGAGAGCATAACTTGCATATATATACGCCTATAAATAAAAGATTACGAAGGTAACATCATTGAAAAGAAAAAAAAAAAAAAAAAAGAAAAAATGAAACATTCACTTAATTAAATATTCACTGCTTATGAAAACGTCAGCTATATAGCCTCATGAAAAATACAGCAATCTAGCGAATTAATTATAGAAAACTATGAATGACGAACGCAGTGTGATAGATTGTAAAACGCAGAAAATAGTTTCTACATCTTTTAATAACTTGTTCATTTTTCAAAGTTATTCCATTTTCTCTTAGCTTAACATTATTATAAATAACGAAACGTTTAGCATTTAGATTTTGATTTATGTTCAACTTAATGTTTTGAAACAGCGAATGTAATCTGTTAAAAGTATACGCATTATGCAATGAGACCTTCGATCAATTTCGTAAGTTTTCGTTGTCAATCGGAATTCAAATCCAGGCTTCATGCTGTCCATCAAAGCAATACAATATTCGAATCTCGAAAAAGCTTCTTAGTTGCACGAGAATTGCAAACGTAAATTGATAATTTAAATACATGCACGTGACATTGAAAACGATCACAGTTGCATAAATTATTATTAAACATACAAGAGACATATAGATGACAATTCAGAAACATGTCCGACTGACATGTACTTGTGAAACATTCTTATTTCAATATCAACGATACTTTATCAATCACTGTGCCAAGAACTTAAAATTGTCGCAAAGTTTCATTAATAATTCGTATAATTTGTGGGTTATATTGTGCATGAGATTTAAAATAAAACTTAGGGTGGGGCTCAAGTATATGAACCTTAACCAAATACTAAACTAGGAAGATCAGTAACGATCGAATGCTCTAGTTCTTCTACGTGGCACTAGATGGTTGTTGGCAGCGACCTCTTTATTACGGTAAAAAAAACTGTTTTTTTGACCAACGGTAGTTTCGAACAAATTGTTTCACGTTGTAGTCAGAAGTGCATTTTCAAGATCGTTCGTGACATGTTCTTATTTTGTCTCGTGTAGTTAAGATACACGATTCGTGAGAAAGTAGAAAGAAGAGAGAGCACTGGTCTTTCGACGTAAAAATAATTCATCGTTGTCGCTAAATCATACGTGATGAAAGAAATTAGAGAGGTCGTTACAATCGTTCACGGGGAATAATTCACTAGATTTGATAACTTTCTGAGAATTCTACGAGTGCTAATGTTGGGAGGGAAAAAGTTCATTCGTACGCGTAGATTCATATATATAATATTTCAATGGATGTTAAAAAAGAATTATCATCTAGCGATATTTCTAATATTAGAATATTCGAGCATAAGAGCATACGAGCAAATAGCGTATTATTTGAAAAATGTTTAGCACGTGCAATTTGCACGTTAGCATCGAGGAAAGAAGAAGAAGAAGAAAAAAAAAGAAAATACAATGTTTGTACAATGTTTTTCCATTTCCAGATTTAAAATAAATCAGTGCTGAAAATTCATTGCACCGCGTGATTCATATTCATTGCTATGAATTAACACATATCATACATGTGTTATTGTCCGTTTGAATTATAAATAATTCAAACAATAAAATAATAATTAATAAATTCAAATGATAATAATTCTCTCGATACAACTGTGCCTTAGAGACAATTAACGAAACTGATACATAATTTATTCAAATTTAATTAATTCAAAGTTAAGGGACCTCTTACGAACGAATAGATAGCAATGACAAATGAGTAATGATGTAAGACAAGAAAGTATATATATATATATTTTTTTTTTTTTTATTTGCGGATATTAAAATATCAGCAGTCGGCGAAAGGCATCCAATTCTGTGTCCAATGTGATGGTAGATGCAGACGGTAATGTAGATTGCGGATTGGGTTTTAGGTGTCGCCCCCTTTACCGCGTTGTATCACAGATGAGGTATAAAATAGACCTGGCATTCAATGTATTTTTGTGTCACACGGTTTGGGAGTTTGCGAGTACTCTTATCATTTTCATGTCGCTTCCAACGTTACCGATTTAACAACCCAATAAAATTGCAACACTTAGAGCGATACGAAGTTAAAATTAACCATGGTGAATCATTCGTTTCCGAAATAAAATTTGGAGCAACATAAATATGTTAAAAAGCACGTCTTTCGAATCTAAGTTCTTTCCTTTTTCTTTAAATTCAGGAGATGTTGTTTCTTTTTCTTAACTTGTCATCGAAATGTAAAGAGAGCACTAAGAAAAAATATGAGACGATATAATTCTGTATCGGTTGATGCTTGTTAATATCTGTTTGACGAATTGTTTTTTTTTTATTTTTTTTTTTTTTTTCCTCTCTTCAGAACCATCGATATATAAAAATCTGACAGTGAGAAAACAGACGACACTGCAGACCTAATTCCTATTTTTATTCCTTAGTCCTTTCCTATTTTTACCGTTTACTTTTTAATATAAAATTCCAAACGATTTGCGCTTGTGCAAGGAATTTTCGCAAGATCTAAGACGATTACTCAATTCAACCGAGGAGCGCTTGGAATTTCACGTAATTCCAAGAAGTGTTTAAAGCTACGAAGGTTACATATATCTTTATTAATTACTGCTCGAACAATAAACTATTTTTTCCCCCTCCTTTTAGCCGTAAAATTCTTATTTAGCACGTCAGTCCGCAACGATATGAAACTTAATGAATCCGAACAATGTCGGATCGGCAACAATGTCGACGAAGCTCAGCTCGTAATCGAAAGCTCTCGATATCAGATACACAGGCGTGAGATAGTTAATCCGTGAAAAATATACACTGCGATACGAAGCTTTGACAGAGTAGATTAGAACGTAGACGCAACGGTCATCGAGAGAGAAAAGACTGAAAAAGAATGAAGCAGCGATGACGAGCATCGGAAACTGAAAAATGTTCCAAGAACATCGAACACGGGCCTATTCGTACGTGTTTGGTTCTCAAGGTTGGTAGATAGGTATGTATAAACCTTCCATGCAATGTGCGTAGTACCCACTTACTATCGAAAGGATCAATACGGGGGACATGCACCAACAACTTGCTTGCTTTCATGAATCTCCCTCGCCTAAGTCTCGGCTACGAGTCAACGTAACACCCATTTGCCACTTTTAATGCCGTGGAAGAATATTTCCTCGTCTGAGGAACAGCCCGCGCAGTCTTCGTTTTCCTATTCTAAATTTAACGTAATTCGTTTTTTTTTTTTTAACATTTCTCGAATTATTGATCGATTCAAAAGCGAAGAAAAAAAAATATATATATATATGTACGTTGAAAGGTAAAGATCGGCGATGAGTATTTAGAACGAGAAATACGACTTATCTCTCTTCCTCCAACTTGGGATAGTCCTCGTGTTATAAAACGAATGCGACATAAAATCGAGTATACGTACACGCACGCACACGCGCGCGTCTATATTTATCTACACGTCGTTATGTGGGACAATTGTCTGGTGTGCGTGTTATATGAATAAATATGGTAAAGTCTAATCTGAAAGGATCGCACCGCGTACGTTGTAACGCGTGCGAGTTTCAGAGAGCATTAACAGACAATTCTTCCGAATCTAATGAATTCCGAACGTAAAACCGCTGCTGGCCGAGAGTTCTGAAAACTTTGAAAATTAACAAACTCCATTTCCGGAGCGATATGCACGTGATGCTTTTATGTTTTTGAATTCGTTCTCGAGAAGAAGGGACGTACGCTGCACGTAGTGGGTGAGCTCTAGTATCCTTCAACCTCTCTCTGATTTCCGGCATCTTGATGATCGGACCGGTTCGGGACAGCTCGTGCACGTTCGTAAGCAGCGAACGTTCGATATTGTAAATTATGTAATTGCAATGTCCTTATTTGCAAATTCCTTCGTCACCGCGAATCTATTTCGTTCCCTATCGTTCGAAGAGCAGTCTAAATGCTTCTGAATTTCTGAGCACGGAGAGCGAGAGAAGTGCATATACACGGGTTATTTTAATGCCACTCGCTCGATCGACGAGCGATGCCAAAAATACGATCGAAATTCTGTAAAAAAGAATTATTTCTAGTCCCTTTTCGAGCGGGCAGTTTTCTTCGACAGGCGAAAAAAAACTTTTCTTCCTCAATCGCTTTATCGACGAGGAGAGAAACGGAAAGACAGTTGGCTCTTATCGAGGGATGATACTACCCCCCCTCCTCGTTGGCAATGAATCGAAACGAACGATCGGAATATGAACGAACGCCGAGATTGAGCGTGCGTGTCACACGTCCCTGGCTTGATGATCGAATTGTTTTGTCGGAAAGGAGTATTAGGTCATGCTGAAAATATCCGTGGTTTTTTCCCCCCTACCTAGTTTTAATGCCGTCCGTGCATTTTAAATACTATATACCGCGCGAATACGAGTCGACGTCTGCGAACGTGGTGGGGTGTGTATCGCTTATGCTCGCCGATTTTCACGCGATTATTGATCAAACGTTCGATCGATCGTTCGAAGATCGAGCAAGTAAAAATGTACGGAGAAGAAGAAATTATATCGTCGCTCTGATAAAAATAAACTGACAAACTTTTCCACTAAAACGATCACGTTTCCATAAAAAACGTTCTTGTTTTTCAAAAATCAAGATAATTGCCGTCTATCTGAAATCCTTATCACCGTGTATCGCTTTCATGCCTGGCGGTTTCATTTCGTTCTAAATATAATGTCTATAATGTTTACGCGAATCGATCACGCGCCGTGTATCGCTGCAAAGAGAGAAAATATTTTTGAATACAAAGTTCACGTTCGCCAATAGTTTTACAAAAACTATTCGCGCAACATCGAGCGAGCGAGCGAGAGAGAGAGAGAGAGAGAGATCGACGAGCGTCAACGAGCGGAATTTCGAGTGCAAAGGGTTAAGGAAATACTTCGTCAAATTATGTTCAACATTAACGATAGGCATCGCGTACACACTTATGTTCAGTGATTCATTGTCAATTTATCTTCTGACCTGACCTTAACCATCTGGTTTGGTAAACATGGAATCGGCCATGATCTGCAACCGCAATGAATCACGCACGGAGTATGTTAATATGAATTAAAGTGTGAAAAAAAACGATTTCGCAAGCATGTATCTATCCTCTGTATACGTGTCTGTGAATGAAATTACATATATATATATATATATATAAAAAAAAAGAAAAACAAAAAAAGAAAAAAGATCGAAGATTGCGTGGAAATTTCTTTTCTAAATCGATCGACAGCCGAAAGAAGAAGAAGAGATATTTTAATTCCTGTACAAATGCAGGCTTGATTCGAGCGAGAGCCGATAGTAGCGAGGAAGAAGCTCGAAACTATCGATAGCTGCTGCGTTTCAAGTAACATCCGCCGGAGGCGAGCCAGTGTCGTTAATGGTAGGTAGGAAGTAGAATTGCGAGAGAAGGGGAGAAGCAGAAGGAACGGACGTGCATATTCGGCTTCTGTTAGGGAGCATAACACGACCCGATACGATTCGATACGATCCGACATGATTCGACATGGTCGTCACAGGCTCCCACTCTATAGTGTACATAATCACACACAGTTGTGTACAAACGAATCCGATCGATTGTTCGTTAATATTACGTTATCATTTATACAACAACGCGTTATTGTCTGATATTGGTACTTAGAAACCCGAACAACAGGCTAAATTTTGAAATTGTTAGCGTCTATATACATATATATACACATATATATATATATATATATACATATACATACATATATATATACATATATACACGTATATATACATAAACACACGTATATATACATATATACACACGTATATATACATATATACGCACGTATATATACATATATACACACGTATATACATATATATATATATACACGTATATATACATATATATACACATATACATATATATATATATATATATACACATATACTGCTTGCAAAAATTATAGGGGATATTTCAAAATGAGTATTTTTTTTTTATTAAACAAGAGCATCTAATGATCTTGTTTAATAATAATAATAATAATAATAATGATAATAATGATAATAATAATAATTTAAAAAAAAATCAAATTCTCCTTCTTTTTATCGCTTCATACTCACTCTGAAATATCTAATTTCTGCGAGCAGTGTATTAATCATGGCAACTAATTGATATAAACGTGATTAAAAGGCGCATTAACGGCAATGAACGAGAGTAACATGTCGCCCCTCTCGCCGATTTCAACGATCTCGATATGTATTCGCGCATTGAGTATCGGTTATATTACTCGTTATTTCTCTTTCACTCACTCGAATTCTCGAAACACCTATCCAGATAAGCGTCAAGATATGGTCTTGGACTATGGATGCTCTCGTGGGTAGTCCTGTAAATACATAATATCAAAAAATACTTTCGCGTTATATTATGTTCTTCGGAGCTAAGAGCCGAGCGATGGCTATACAGTGAGTCAAAAAAAAAATAGAAAAAAAAGGGTTTAACCTTTCTCCACTGACTTTTTGCAGAGAGAAACGATGCAACAAGAAAAAAAAGAAAAACTATTCGCATGAAAATAGGAGAAGTATCGAAGTTGTTTAAAAAAAAAAAAAAAAAATAAAAGAAACGCAAGCCCTCGGAATTGCCGGTTTCTGCACATTCTTCAGAGAATGTTTATCTTCGAACGAGATTAACGAGATTAACAATTATTAGACATCCAGCTGCCTGTGGTTGAGGTACTCGCTGGTCTAAAATTCATTTATTAATACAGTTTCCGATGTTACAACTATGTGTAATTATAATGTCACAGTAAATCAAAGACACACACACACACACACACACACACACACACACAAATTAGGGGATATTGATGAATATGAATATGAAGCGATAAAGAAAAGAAGCGTTTGCTTTTTTAAACAAGAACATCAGAAAGTTGATCGATTTTTGACACGTTCTTGTTTAATGAGAGAAAAAAAAAAAAAGAAAAAAAATCAGATTTATCGCTTCGTATTCGTTTCGAAATATCGCCCAATCTTTGCGAGCAATATATCTGGTTAAAAGTGAGCGTTACATCTCAGGGATTGTAAAAACCAACTCGCATTATCACGGATCTCTGGATTTACAGAATATCTTACAATGGGAACCGTTGCCCATGGAAGCATGGCTTTCGTGCCCGTTCGATCTGCGTTCACTCGACCGAGAGGGCGTAATAAACATTGCTCTACAAACATAATTAGTTCCTTTACATAAACCGCTGGCAATGAATCTATCGGCAACCTTGTTTCATCCTTTCCTCTGAAATTTTTGCTTTTTCTTAAATTTTTCTTTTTCTTTTTTTTTTTTTTTTTTTTTAGCCAGTCAATGTATAGTCATCGAGGCTCCCGATTGAAAGAAAAAACAGCAGCGCGCAACTTCTTCGAAAATTTAGGCCCAGAGTGATATAAAAAAATTATCATCACCCACGAAGGGAATTAATAGCCAATTTTATCAATTTCAGTGAGATTTTCTATTCTATTTCGTATCGCTATCATCGGTCGCTTACGTCATTATTTTTTTTTTCTCTCTTTTTGTTTGCCTAGGTTATCTTTTAACGCAGAATCGTCACGTTTCGTTATCGCTGTATACGGAATGAATAGCGCTGCCGGCGTCTTCGAAAAATTATAAAGAGGATTTTGTGACTAATGAAAGCTGAATGTGAAACCGCATCGAGCACAATGACGAAGCACGCATGTTTACAGGTAGAAGTTGAACAAAAAAAAAAAAAAAAATCGAAGGAATTTATTCGAAAAATGTAATTACACACAGGCGTGATGCGATCGTATTCGATAAATAATTCCGTACGCTTCGAATGAATTTGTAATTGTTCTCGAATGAGATGTAATTGTTTGACCCGAAGTATCAATTCGAAAGAAGAGACATCATCTATACCTAAACGCTGCCGCGGCAGAATGCAGAAACGACTTGATCCACATCGAGTAAATAATATTGTTCGAAGATTTCACTTGCCAGTGGATGAATTTCGATTCGAAAGAAGAGAGAGGGAGAGATTGCAGCAGTTTTTGGAAGAGAATCTCTCCGGACACGATTGGGAATCTGTTCAACAATTTGGCAATCGCCATCGAGTGATTTTTCTGTAAGCATGAAGTTTCTACTCTTTCTTTCTTTTTTTTTACGTGAAAAAGGCGCATTAATCGATCTTCTTCTTTTTTCTCTTCTCGACGCGATTTCATTCATTTCCAGGAGGATAGATCAGAGTTACACGTTCGGTTATTGCGACTCGGAGAGAGACGACCGTGGACCGATGGTCGTCACAGATCGCGTAGGAATGCAAGATCAGAAAAGGGAACACTGCTGCCCTTCGCGAAACTCTCTCGAAGTTTCGCAAATTTCGTTCGGCTGCACGAGATAATCGAAGCTTGGTAACAAGATGATACACTCGAGACGGAGAATATCTCGCGTACCAGCAATTGAGATCCTCAGAAGTTATCTATCAGATAACAGCGAACCGTGAACACCAGCGAGACTACAACATGGCGAAATATAATATACGCAACGAATCCTCGTTCTGTCATAGTCGGCGATAGGCTTGTTCATTTTTACACTTCACGCGAGAATCACGTTTGTCTACGATTCGACGATGAAGATGAAAGTCGAAACGAACGGAAACGGAAAATTGGAACGAGAAACAAAAAGCCGATGTGTTCTAAACTCGGCTCTTACCGAAGAATTTTTGTTGAGCGCGAAAACGGTGGCCAAAAAAAAAAATAAATGCGGAATTCGCCCGCTCGGAATAATAAACTCGCCATCACCTAATGGCGAACGTACGCGCTAATTATCAATATCAATTTCGAACTCGAATTAACATCAGAGTCTACGAAAAGTGGTCGAAACGAACAATTTATAATTTTCGTTACGTATTATTTCGTAGACGTGTTAACTACGTCGATTTAAATAATTTTTCGTAAATATATAAATAAAACCTCGTGTACTTCAAGCTTTTTTTTTTCTTTTTTTTTTTCTTTTTTTTTTTTTGGACTTCGATGTCTCCGATGGAAATTTTATGCTTCAATCGTAAACGTAGTTTAGTGTTCTGGTGTTAAAATCTTGCTTACTCTGAAGCAAGTACGAAGTGATCTCAACTGTACCGCTGAACTTTTGTTCCACTTGATGAGTCTCTCAAATGTAGCAATTTGTAAAAATATTCATCGTTCACGTCTTTCTGCGTAACATATATATATCAGTTTTCTGTATCATATATATCATATGTATATCATATATATATATATATATATCTGCATAACATATATATATATCTGCGTAACATATATATATATATCTGCATAACATATATATATATCAGTTCATATATATATATATATCTGTATATATATATATATATATCAGTTTATATATATATATATATATATATCAGTTTTATATATATATAATGCGTAATATATATATATATATATATCAGTTCATATATATATATATATATATCAGTTCATATATATATATATATCAATTCATATATATATATATATATCAGTTCATATATATATATATATCAGTTCATATATATATATATATATCAGTTCATATATATATATATATCAGTTCATATATATATATATGTGCATATATATATATATATATCAGTTCATATATATATATATTTATATATAGTTCATATATATATATATCTGCGTAACATATATATATATATATATATATATATATATATATATATATATATATATATATATATCAGTTCTCTGTATCATATATATATATGTATATATATATATATATATATATCATTTATCTGTATCATATATATATATATATATATATATATATATATATATATATATATCAGTTCTCTGTATCAAGTTCTACTTAATGATATTTACTCATATATCAGTTCTCTGTATCAAGTTCTACTTAATGATATTTACTCATGTATCCTTTTTAATGCTCTACCTAATGTGTTCTTTCAACGATTTCGCCCGCAGAAGAATAAGCAGTACATCTACCCCTAAATACTAAACGAACAAGGTAAATTTTTCTCGCAGCACGGTACAAACATTTACCGTTTCACATCACTGTCGTCGGTTACGTTTCGAGCTTGTTTCTTCCTTATTACTTCGATCTACTCGGCTCGACTTGTGATATTTCCCTTTTTGAAACATTGCGTGGGGAACAACACGGGGGGAATGGGACCAACACGCACGTAAAGATAAAAATGAACGTGAAGGAAAATGCGAATGAAGACAGAGGTGGGAGGGAGGGAGAGAGAAAGAAAAAGTACACGCGAAAAATAGCTTACCCGTGCTCCGAGAAAGCGGGCCTCCAATAACTCCTGCTTCCTTGGGTCCAGGGTGGCCTGAAAGTGCTCCATCTTGACACCAGCGCCTAGAAAAATTGTTAGATGTATGAACTGTAATTGTCGTGTTTCGACGGAGGCATTCGAAGCAAATTTCGCGAACGAAAACATAAATTTATGTCTCTCTCTCTTGAGAGAAGTAAGGAGAAGTCTCTTTGCCCGAGAACTATCCCAAAATGCACCAGAATGAAATGGCGTACACGTGGCGTAGAGTTTGGGGAAATTCTATATTCTTTCAGCTTATCCGACAGCTTGACATTTATACTTGTTGCTACATGATGATAAATGTTGAAGCTAGAAAATACACACGGTGTGTAACAGAAGGAAAAAGAAAAAGAAAAATCGACTTTATTCGCCGGTTAAAAATATACCAAAACAACGACGAAGTTAAAGCAAACAAAGCAGAAACTTCACCCGGAGGTCCGCCAAATTTGGTGTAAACGCGGCATTCAAAGTGTCGGGCGCGCAAAGAGATCACCGAATGTAGAAACAAAACTGTTTCCTACGAAACAAACGTGTCGTCGATGTCACAGATCCTTCCATTAAATCAAACAGATTCTCTCTATCTCTCTTTCTTTTATATAATGAAACTCGCGATGCAGCGATATTAAAGGAATTTAAATATATTTTTTTTTTTTCAGACGATGCTGTATCGCTCGACGAAAGAAGAGAAAAATTCGGAAGAACTCTCGATCGACCTCTTTCTGGAATAATCGGTGCTAACGATATTCACGGTAACAATATCTTACGACGACATTGATAAAAGCCACGACTCAAACCACGACCGCCAAAGAATTTCAATCGTGAGCGTGCCCCGCCGAGTAACATACGATTTTCTAACCAATAACAAAATCGTCGTCGAACATCACAAACAGCGGTGTGTTCGACTTGAAAATTCCGTTCGATTCGTTAGATAAATCGTCTCGAAGTTGATGAGACTGGTAGCGCCGGAAGTTGACCGGAAGGCGGTTAAAGAAGACGTACAAGAAAATAGAGAGATAATTAGAAATGTACTTGCTCGACAGTGAGCAAGATCACTTCCCATTAATCCACCGCTATTTACTTCGCTCGGGCGGGAAAAGCATTTTCGAAAAAAAAAAGAAAAAAAAAAGGGCTGAGATACACAAACACGAAGAATGATCGAAAGCGATTGAGAAGAGGACTGGACACCGTCGAGGTCGACGACACCGATGACCACTCGTCAGGGAAAATTTTCAAAATTAAAAAGAAGCAGAACCTGAAAGTAAGTATGAAAGATATGGGGAAATGAAAGTTCGAGAGAATATATTTCGTCGTGCGACGAAACATTCCAAGTATCCGGATATTCCACTCTTATCGATTTTTTTTCTTCGCGAAAACGACGATGATAAACTCGAAATTGAAAATATTTCAGGTAAGACGAGAGAAGAAGAAGACTTGTATACAGTTACAGATCATGTATACTATCGCAACGAGATGCGAGGAAACGATGAATCAAAGAATTGAACAACCTGAAGGATGACCAATCCCTTAGAATGAGGAAAAGGATTTATTAAAGGATTCCCCTTAACTCTTAACGAGATCGAGAGATGCTCTTTTCAACAGTAAAGAAAGTTTCAAAGAGCGACGAGCGAGATTATGATTACAATATGACGCGAATGGACGGGAAATCGGCAATTCAGAATGTGTGGTCTAAAAGAAGAAAGTTTCTGCCACGTTTGGAACCGTGTGGAAGAACGAAGGAAAAGAGTTGCACACACACACCATATATATACACGTGTGGAAGAGCGGAAGTAGGGAAATATATAGATTGTGTGTGTGTGTGTGGAAGAGCGAAGGTAGAGACGAAGGAAAAAAGTTGCACATATATATATATATATGTATGTATGTATGTATGTATGTATGTATGTATTTATGATATATATATATATATATAGCGTGGAGAATTTACAAGAATTCTAAGACGAAGGAATGTTAAAGACAGGCAGAGACTGCGAGTTTGCAAGGGGATGATCGTCTTTCTGATCACAGCGAAAGAAGAAGAACCTGGGCCCGCGACGTTAAACTAAACGTAATTATGGAAAAAATTATTTTACAAAATTACTATTACGCGTTAATCTTACGACAGAGAGTTTCCAGAAGCGGAGTAAGTATCTCGTGCTACTATTTTCACTGAAGTAAAAAATTAACATTTCAGCATAAACTATCTCGCGTTTCATAGACCATTGTGTTTCCCTGTTTCCATGGAATTGGTTTTCTTTTCACGGCAATCGACAATCGAGGAAAGTACGATTCGATATGTTTTTCCGAGGAACAACTCGGGGACGAGGACGTTGAGGAAGATTCGGACTTGGAGGAAATCTCTTTGACCTTGCTGAGAACTTCGAACGTCTGGCGTTCGTTCGGATATCGTCTCATCGTTCTCACCCTTATGAAAAGGGGGGCACAGACGAACAGCGCATGGAAGGGTGGTCGCGACACTCAAGATGTCGTCGACTGGGAGAATTAACATCTCCTACAGAAAATAGATTTTGACTCAACGATTCGAATAAGAACAAGCACGAGTGTACATTGCCGGCCATAAGTATAAGCGAAGAACGGTCTATTATAAAATAAATATTTCGTCCGACTTTTCTTTCATTTTCCAAGATACGCGGAATATACATATTTGAAATTGCTCTGTCTTTATTTTTTCTTTTGTTTTTCTTTCTTTTTCACTTTGACGATCGAATATTTTAAAATCGAACGAAGAAAGATGAAAACAGTGCAAAACTTTTTTGGTTTTTCTCAGATGTTTCGAAACGGTAGAGACGTGTTAATTAACAAGGGTAATTCTTTTCACTGTTTTTACTCCGAGTTTATATAATTTCGTTCGCATCCTACGCGTGAAATGTTAAATCAAAGTAATATTGTTAAATTAAAGTAAATGTTTAATTAAAGTAAAATTTGTCGGAATTCGCCGATAAATCTAGCACAATACTTATGTTGGCCGGCAGTGTGCATTTCAAATTAAATATATTAGTACTGTTTTATTTCATCGTAGGTACCGACGACTCGCCCAACGCATCAGTTCTCCTAATTAAAATATATCGATGGTTGAATAATTACTCGACAATGTTTACCACACGTTCGCATTATGGTCGAAAAATTAACAGACAAAAATGCAACATGACGCGATAAAAAGCAAAAGTTGAATTATATTTTACTCTTGGAAAAGGACCGAAATTTTCGACTGTTCCAATTGATATCCGATGTGCAAATTTGATAAAAAAATATATTGAAGACTACTTGTTATTTCTTATTATTGAAACAAAATAATTATGCTACAATTTACACCTGTAACGCTTCATGAAATACGGAATGTACACCACACCTCACATAAAATAAAACATATGCGTAAGTCTAAAGTGATATTCAATGTTCCTACTAAAATTCTACTAGATATAATCATATTTTTAGAAATGTTGAACAAGTTTACGTGTAGAAAATTTGAAATTTTTCAATGTAGATCATTCTAAATGACGAGGACGCTAAAATTCTTACTAATACCTTTTTTAATTTACCTGAGAAAAGTTATGATAGTTGCCCCTACTAAAATTTATTAAGAATTCAGCAGTCATTAAACAGAAAAAGAAGGATCCACTTTTTTACTTCTATAAAATTTAATTATGCAATCTTATGCTCATACACTTTTATTTATGCATTCAGTTTGAATTTTTATTTGTGTTTAATTTGACTTTCAGCTCTTTAAGGAATCTTAACTGAGACCTTTAATGTCATATCTCAGTTAATAACAGAAAATAATATTATATAATCATACATTTAATTACTGTACAATAAATGCAGCAAAATGAAAAGTTCTTATAATAGCATTTTTAATAATTCAATCTCATCGTGCTACGAATAAGGAATAAGTAACATTCACTGGGGAATAAATGAAAACTATTAAAATAAGCATTGACTAATTATTATGTGCAAAAGATTGTGTAACTGCATTTATATGTATGTAAAATTTACAATTAATTGTGAACGTAAACATGCAACATTCATTTCATCTATACAAATTATAAACAAGCCATAGCATCGTATTAATAATTCTAATTTTTCAATATCTAATATAACTTTAAGCAAATATATTATGTAAAAGAATAAGAACTGTAAAAGAGTAAGAACTGCCATGTTTTTCAGGTTAATAATTATATCTATGTAATTATAATAAAGTATTAATTTGTTGTATAATAAAATAAAAATGGGACTCACAGTGTATTATACTTTATATGCAATATTTTATTTTATTTAACCAAGTAAAGAATATAAAAAGCAAAAGTATATTTGTTATGTCTTATCTATCGAAAGTAACAATCTGCAGGATTCTTGTAACTTTATGAAAACTTGATGATAAAAAGTAAGATCATATCTATAATTCATAATCCTATAGTTTACTTACAATCGTATAAAAGCAAAATTGTCAATCATATTTCTCTACTATTTTCTCATTACTGAAATATTATATACTATTTAATAGATCATTTAATTTCAATATTTCAATAGTTTCATGCGACATAATGGAGTGCTTGTCTAACTTAAATTAAAGAACGTGTACTCGCAAAATATAAAAACTATAAAACTTACCACCACCAGAATTCCAACAATTATCAGTCATCCCTGTTTATCCATCTGTAAAGTTGGCACTACATTATTACACTGACATCCAATTTGTTCTATTATATCACATCACAAATATATTTTGTCAGAAGTATGCACTCTTGATGCACTTTTGTCCGTTTCTTGCAATCGTTAAATAAACTCTTAGCTTCGTCGAATCTTCATACACCAATAAGAGCAAATGTTACATTAGAAATTTCACAACACTCTTTGCATACAATATCAAGTATTTCTATGAATTATCTCCATGGATACAACATATTTGCAGAAACTGCTTTAACCCCCTTAATTACTGAATTTCACATTTTTATATTTACTCCAATTTTAAGAGAAACTGCATTTAGAAAAAAGAGAGTGGAACTTTTAATATCAATGTAGATCTCTTTTGTATTTCAAGCAGGTATTCTAATGCAGGTATTCTATATGCACGATATTGTTGTGTTTGGTTTATTAAATAGATTGGATTAAAAGATGAGTCTGATTTTCTATGCAGTGACAAAGCGTTCATGTCAGATGTGTAACAAAATAATTGCATTGCAATTTAAAACAATAATTATCCAAAAGTTTTTTTTTTTTTGATAAAATAGTTTCTTAATTTTATGATATTTTTAATTGAATATATGTACCTGCCACAGAACAATATCTATATCTTTCCAAAATTCTAATATCACAATTTGATACACAAGTAATCTCTCAAGTAAAAAGATTCATATTTTTTTTTCTTTTTACAGTGATAAATTTTTTAAATAACAATCTATACTGCTTATATAGCGACAGTATCTAGAAAAATGACTGCCACATTAACCTCAAGAATATATTAGACAAACAAGAACACATCTGAACGAGGGATGATTGGTCAAACGGTGTAATGAAATATAAAATAATCTGTCGAAATTTCATCCTAATTGTGCTTTCAAATGACGAGGGATTGAAATTCACGTAAACGGAGGTATTCCACTGAATGTTAAGAAGAGGTTATGAAACCTTGTAAATATAAATAAATGAAAACCACATCGAGGGAGATATACGGTGTCACGGAACGATTGAAAATTCATTAAAGTCAACGGAGAATCGAATGATTTCGAAGCAAGATATTGTTCACTCGATGTACGGTAAAGAACTGTATCACATAACAGGCATAACAGTCAACTCGAAGCTTGAAACGAAGTACAAAGCCGTTTTTGTCGCGCGATCAAATCAGTGAGAGCCACCCCCTCAGAATTTTTTTTTCTTTCAACAACGCCTTGACTTGAGAATCCGGGACTCGTTTGGCAATTTCAATATATTACCATATATGGTGAACGGGAATCATATTGTCATAACAAATTCGCAAGACGGTGTTTAACGAGCGAGAAGATTTCGAAGGAGCAGGCTACTTGGAAACTAGACTTGACATCGCGACGATTCTTACGAAAGCACAGACAAACGATCGTGATACACACGATCATGAACGACCTAATGGTACAACAGGGTATCTCTGTATTGTCCGTGTTACACCGTTTCCTCTCCACCCCTCCCCGCCGCCGTTCGCTCCTTCGCCACTTCCTTAGATAATTCTATCTTTTTTCATACTGACCAGCAAGGTTAAATGCTCATCAATGTGAAACAACAATGTATGCGTCGTGTTCGTGAATTTCAGTGGTCAGTTAACAAATGCCCTGTCCTTTAACATACCTTGTGAAACATAATAAAACACCCGTTTCTTCCTCCTACTTAGTTTTTGTCCCTTTCCTTTCTGCTCTAACTAACTACCTTTTTCCTTCTCTTTCACGGCATAGCGCATTTTGCTTATCGAAAGAAAGGGGAAAACTCATCTGGAAAATGGCTGCCACCAGCCAGTTACCGATTTATCCCTTTCTCGCATAGCTAGTTTCAACGTGGGATAGTAACAAGTAAGGAAACGTAAACTCAGCGAATACTCTTTCTATTTAACACGGTAGATCGTTGTTGTGATCGGAACACCGATTACGCGACAGCACAAAATGTATATTCTAGACGCCGGCACATACACGTAATAATCGCACTACTTGCTACTCCGGGAGAGTATACGTACTAGTTTTTTCCTCCAGAAATCTTACGGCAAATCTTTCTTTTATCGCCTATACGTACGAAAACAACGGAGCACTTGTCAACACACGGCGATCTATCACGGGAAAGTCACCGCAGCGGACAGTAACCATCAGCGTCTTAAAATCACTCCAAATTTTCTTTTGCACGTATTTCAACGACAGTGACGTCGCTTCACCATGGCACTCGCACGAGTTTCTCTGTCTCACTCGCATCAATAGTCTCTTTCGCCACCTTACGACTTCGGGTATTATCGGTGAACTACGATGTTTATTCGGCACATCGGCTGACCAGTCACTGTTCACACCGAGATCGTCTCTGCTCTCTTCGTTTACCTATTACATCGCTACTTTCGGATAGCAGGCACTACTATCGCTAACTAGAGTTCCAATTAGCGAAAAATACGCGTACGGGAGCCAATCACTTTTAACAATCAAAATCCACTTTCCGTCCAGTTCATTAGTTTTGCTCGAGAATGCGAGATAAATTCACTTATCGCCGAATGAATAAAAATCGTCTTCTTCCTTACGGAATCTTACATCGTGCTCGTTAATCTACTTAGGCATACGTACGCAAGTACAATGTGTACAGTGCATGTGCTGGCGTATTCGGTGCGGAGAAGCACGATACGTGCGTTTGATGCTTTAAAATGAAATTGTACCAATTATGAGCGCATGGCATACAGGTGCATTCGCATTTCAACTTGCCACATATATTCTAGCGCCGTGATTTATGGTGTTGTCGTACCGAGCGGAATTATACGTATTAATTTTCGCTTTGACATCGTATGAAACGATGTAATTCTCCTCATCGATGCCAATTATTTATTTACCGATGCTTTTATAATTAATCTTATTTCACCGCAAGGGTGTAACAATAAATATAGTTAAGTCTTTGAACCTGCAAGTCCGCTTAAAATATTACTTGGATCGATATTTCTTTTTATAGACATTGATATTTCCCTTTTATTAACTATTGTTTTAAAAATAATTTCACACGTAACTCTACGCATAATTCTAAATGTTTTCTTGTATCGGGCGTATCAAGATTTTGCAAGTTAAAATTATGGCTCATTTATTTCCAAACATTTCGTAATGTACTTATATAGTCTTATATAGTCATTGCATAAAAATACATACAAAGTTAAGGGCGTGATACGTAGAATACTTTTTTTATACTTTTCTATATTTACATATGGAACGTGCTTTAGAAAATTGAATGTGATGCTTGTTTTCTAAGGTAAACGTTTTTTTATTCTGTACTCTCAAATAAAAATTTAAATAAATACGATGGTCTTTCCTTTTTTTAACGTTCATCAACTCGAGGAATTTTTTACCGCGATTATCTAACGCCGCCATCTAACATCATAGATATTATCGATTTTTTTTGTATACATATTACAAAGAGGAAAGTTAGAATGTAATCTACTAGTGAAAATATCTTAAAAAGTATTTCGAATAAAATCTGAAGAAAATAAACCAAGGAAATACAAGCTCGACTCGAGTTTATTCGAGGCTTGGCGTAGATTAAATAGACAATCTCGTCTACCGTGTTACTTTTACAGTTATCAACTGAATATTAAATAACTCGGAACAGTATTAACACTCGAGACAATGTCACTGAAATTCAATCGTTTGGAAAACCGGAAAAAATCGTTCCCATTGGCTATTTCGCATGGTTTCCAAATATATAGAACATCCAATAGATTAAATAAAAGGAAGAAATCCACATGAACTCACGCTTCAAGATATTTTATTACTGAATCGTTACAAAAATTTAGACATTTACTCTAATCAGCTAAGCAAAATTGTACGGTATTCTTCTTTTGTGAAATTTTTTATAATTTTAAAATCGTTGATTGGTCAATTAATGATTATCATTGTTCAATTATTATACACGCGATTTTCTAAGTTCGTCACATTTAAGATGTTTGAAAGCTTTTCGCTTCTGCAACAATGTAAAGTTCCATTTACCGAACTGTTT
Source organism: Tetragonula carbonaria (assembly GCA_032399595.1). NCBI lineage: Eukaryota > Metazoa > Arthropoda > Insecta > Hymenoptera > Apidae > Tetragonula > Tetragonula carbonaria. The sequence goes on from JAUCRC010000009.1 coordinate 12,620,388, forward strand.
TCTATATATATATATATATATATAAAAATTTCTAGTGTATTACGGACTATCGTAAATTTCGTATATAATACTACAGTATTTTCTTAATTTTCTTACGTTTAACTGTTTTATATAGCTTCACGGATAAATGCAGTATTAAATCTAGAAAGTATGCAAGAATTTAAGAAAGAACATTTTTTTTCTACCAAGAAAATTTTCTTCGACTTAAGTTGCTAGCATTGATTATTGTCTTTGATTAAAAGTTTCATCTGAATGCATTGATCTAAAATATCGATTCCTACTTGAATTAAATAAAATTCTTATTATTGCTGTTAAACGACTTATTTACGATATATATATATATATATGTCATTTTTTTTATAAATAATTTATATTCAAATATAAAAAAATTGAATTTTACACATGGTAAAAATATTTAAAGTTGAAGGTATTATTAAAAATATTACGTCCGTTCGATTTTAATAAAATTCGAGAATACATTTATGTGATAACATAAATACTTCGAGAATATATTTATATTAAAATTTGTTTCTTTTGGATCGAATTAATCGAATAAAACGCCAGTGCAACATTCGATATCAGACATCTGGTTTATGTAATAATTCCTCGTACAATACATAATTTAGCAGTCATTTAGAATAAATATTACAAATTAACAAATTTTATCCTATATGTATACGCACGTACGCTTGCATGTTTCCTCATTCATTCATTCTAACATTTATACGTTAATAGATTTTTCTGAATTAATATTAAATCATACGTAATTTCTTTTTATCTATAATATCAATAAAGATTTCAATGAATACATTTTTAGAACAAAAAACAAATAGAATAATAAATATATGGCACGTGTAATATATTGAAAAAATAATATATTAGATAAAATGCAAATGCTATCACATCTAACGAACCCTGTTTTACGGATAAATAATTAAATAAAAGTTAACAAAGTTTTTACTTTACATATTATAAATATTTACTCTCTCTCTCTCTCTCTCTCTCTCTCTCTCTCTATATATATATATATATATATATATACACATACACGCAAACAAAACATTGTTATTTATAATTGGTGGATGTTTAATAATAAATTTACGCATATAATATATAATACATACATCCATTCATATACGTGATGACTAGTACAATAGTTCTATAGTATGAAAGCCAAATGCATACATGTAAAAAAATTTCTTATACTAAAAAATCTCGCACAAGTCACTTTTCCTTTTCTCTATTGTAAATTATAAATCCTGTGCCAGAAAATTTGGCACGTGTGTTAATACAATCTCGTATTAATTTGAAATTCTAATAATTATAGACAAAATTTCGCAGTTACCAATTTACTTACCGTTTTTAATTAACTTGCGTACATACATTCGTTATTAATAACTTTTTCTAATTTCTTTAATAAAAATTTTGTGAATATTTGTAACTAGTAGACAATGCATCCTAAATATTTCATCTATGCTGCCTGTTACTATTTTTTTTTATTATTTGAACCCAATCGACAAATATTTTTAATTGTAAAAAATTATATTAAACATTTGTTGAAATATTGTTACAAGTTGATAAAAAAAATTTCTAATGCATTTTCTATTTTACTTAAATATATACATTGATGACTGCTTCGTAATTAGTCTAACATAATATAAATACTCTCTATATACTCGTTAGCGTGAAATTTAAGATTCTTATACTCCATATATCAACTATGTAGATGCAACAATATATTAAAAACAATATATTCCTATTATTTGTTTCAAAATTATTAAAATCATTAAATTTTTATAAAAAAAAATACACTAATTATAAGTATCTTCATTTCTCTACTATATGATAAAATGTACATAAATATGTTGTATAGAGATCCATATTTAAAATTAAATAAAAATTTTTGATATTTTGAAACAAGGATGATAATCCATATAAAAAGTACTACCAATAAATACAAATATGCTGTGTATTATTGAAATAATACTTAAATACTTTCTTTCATTTTGTTGTCCATTCTCTCACATATATGTATATCACTACACACGCACATTTACGCAAGATAAAGATCCAGGTACTTGTTAATAAAGTATAACTTACTGCACGAATAAAAATAAATATCATTGCAAAATAATTTAGACAAAAAACACTCTTTTTCGATTAGTACGATTGACAATTATGAAAAGAAAATAATTATTAATGAACTAATATAAAACGAAACATTAATATAATATACATTATACTTTTCCTCGCCATATTTATCACATTGACACGTTCTATTATTCAAAATTTTATTACAAGTATACTATTCGTTTTGTAATTTATATTTTTTCTTAGACTTACATTTTTCAGAAGTATCTAACTTTTCTGTTTTACATACTTGCTGTTTGCACAGTATGAATAAACTCTACCATATTTAAAGATAGTAGATATACTATCACTCTTTTAGGAGTCGAGAAAAAATGAGAGCCCTGGTAGCAAAAATCGAACCCGCGACATTCATACTTTGTCGGCTAGCCAACTGTAACCAATGCTCTACTAAGGCACCCTCGATGATTCCTCGTGTTACTCCTATTTATTGAATATGGAGGCTCCAATCTCAGACTTTTTTTTATCTGGCAAGGACTCATCCCGAAGTGAATTATGAAATTCTCACTTATATACGAATATATATAATATTCGTGAAATTGAAATGAAATTTGTCAAAATGTAATAATTTGTAATATATTATTAAAAACAAATGTATTTTTTCCAAGGTTTATTAAAAAATTACAAAATTTATTTTCACTATTTTCTCTATATCTATTAATTTTCAAGATTTTCGCTCGTATAACGTGGAAAAAAGATTGCCGTAAAAAAAAAAAAAAAAAAAAAAAAAAATAATTTAAAAAAATAAAACAAAAAAAAAACTCGATCAAAATCGGTCACTTCGAGATGATCCCTTAAACGTAAGCTTCATAGTTATTCTAACAAATAACTGGAATCTGTATGACTGTTCGTATTAATCCGCAACTATCCCGAAATCTGTATTACTAGATGATACATTGATTTCTTCATTTTCAACAGCAGTTTTATTAGCTATATTTGAAAGTGTTTGATGTACAGTTGAGGCTTGATTGTCAGCAATTTTTCCTTCCTCTACTGGTTGAACTGTCGTTAATGTACTCCACCAGTTAGAGAAAGCTCCTTTAGCTTGTGACAGTGCACCACCTAACAAAAAAAATATAATGCATTCGTTTACTGCTCATACGAATGTATAATTCTTACGTATCTGTTCTCACGAAACGTTAATTAACATATTAAAATTGAGATACTTTTAGTTAAAACAATCGGAATAGAATGTTCTAGAATTTTTCTTCTTTCCTTTACAAGAATGTATACGAGATTACATTTAAAAGAAATACTCTCGATCTTGAAATTCCTTAAAAAATGTTTCACAGAGGAATTTTTTATCCCTCTGTGTATATTTTTTATGTCACCATAAGTGATAATGATCTCATAATTTAAATGGTATCTTTATAAACGAGTCTTTATAAACGAGTGTCATAAGTTTCAAACATTTCAAAAATATCATTATTAGTCTCGGCATTCATAAATCAAACATTTTTTATTCCATTTTGGAAGATGTGTATGATATCATCATCTCACGCGTAATAGCTTTTGTCCTTTAATAGCAATCGTAACTTGCAAGATAGTCGACGACTATTTAAAGTTAGGACGACAATAATGGGAAATTATTGCAATAATAATTTGTAATGCCCCCGTAAATATTTTTGTGCTTTTAATGATGTTTTCGCGACATCCATTAAATGTTTTGATGATAAAATAGTTTCCATGATTTGAAACGAAAATTCATCTTATTTTTATAGTTAAAATGTGGAAAGGAAAGAAGGTTACTATAAATAAATTTACAATCATTTATGATCTTCTTTCTTTTCGAAAATAGACTGTTACTTTTCTCTAATAATTCGAAATTTATTAAGATTATTATTTAATAATTTTTAACATCATCATCTCATTTTGTGCGTTTACTATAGTAACCAATTAAGAGAATCATTTAATGTTTCTTGAAGTATTAAAAATTAAGAAATCGTCTTTTTCAACAATTTAAAGCATACACTATTATGTTATATAATAAATAATTAATAAAATAATTAATTATAATCACTACAAATCTTTCAAGAAATATCGTAATCATAACTATCGGTATTGCGAAAATAAGATATTTTAGACTATTAATGGTGAAGTTTCTACTTACCTACAGCTTTTCCAGTGGTTGCTACCGCTCTTCCAGTCGATGCCATTGCTTGATTCAATTTTCTACCACTTTCTGTATTTTGCATTGTACTGGAATTAATATATGAATTTAGTTTTACATATTTCTTATTTTTAATTACCTAGGTTTATTAAAAACTTACTGTGATAATCGTAATTTCATATCCTGTACTGACAGTTGTCCTGCAAATGGGTGACCTGGTTCTATATTATTAATTTCTGGCTTATTAGAACTACTCCATATCTTATAGTTATTCGTTAAACGCCAAGCAGCTATAAATGCAGAATTGTAATGATCAGATTGACGAGTATCTTGTTGCATAGATGTTCTCAACATGCTCAACAAATAAACTCGAAATTGAGTTCTAATCCATTCATCTCCACCTTCCCATCCTACACCATCCAAAAATATATCTTTACGTGGCTCTGCTACATGTCTGACTATGTAATCTGCAAATCTTAGATCCTCAGTTGTAAGATGCAATTGTCTTCTTAATTCTGGATCACTTGTTTCTATCCTCGTATTTTCAATCTTAATACAACATTTTAATAAATTATCATTAATACAGTAGTTTTTATACAGAACAAGATTGATTTCATTTCATTTAAAACTTACCTCTATTAATACATCAATAAGTTGTTTTTTCTGTTTAAATAAAACATTTGTTGCACCTACTATGTATCCTCTAACATTAACATCTGCCAAAAGATCTAAGTATGGTAAAGATAGATATGGCAAACACAGGTAACCCTTAAAAATATTAATATTTAAAAATATTATCAACGATTTATCACACTTTTGATATAAGCAAAGATTAATGATCTTCATACCTTTGTAAATATGTTTAAAGGTAAACCACATAGTTCTGGATTTATATGAGCAATTTGAGTAATATTATTCATTAAACGTGCATCAGAAAGTGCATCATTACTTGTATCACGTGGCAATGTATTATCGGTGTCTGTTGTACTTAATGTAATTGTATGTATACTCTGTACCCTGTGTATATTGTCATTTGGCTTCGAAGAATATATAGAATTATTTTCTTCTGGATAAGATTTAGTACATTCTTGTGCTGATTCAACTTCAATAACTTTCATATTTAAATTTTCATTTTCATTATTATTTTTTTGTACTGTTATATTTTTAAATTCATCCATACATTTACCTTCCATAGTTTCGATATCTTTATTATCGTTTATGCATAATGAACTTCTATCAGAATTACCGTTAATGTGTACTGTCGTTCTATCAGATATGCTTTCTTTGACACAATTCGTAGAAGATAAATTATTATCAATGTTATTTATTGATATTTCTTCTTCGTCAAATGTAGGAATAGGAGACATAGGTCTGGATGGTCTAAAAAAAAAAAATAATAATAATAATAATAATAATAATAATAATAATAATAATAATAATAATAATAATAAAATGTAAGTTATGAAAACAATGTAAAAGTATTTCTTAAATTAAATATACTACCTGACACATGCAGCTTGTTGTAAACCATGTTCTATCATACCAGGATACAATGAGAGTAATGTTAATATAGTAGCACATAATGGTTGAACTGGCGACTGATAAAAAACTATTTTTTTCTCTAACAAAAGCAGTTTAAATAGTAAAAGAACTTTATGGCGAAACTGCAATATGAAATCTCTTGCAGATAATCCTACAAATATTAATTTTTTTATGTAAAATATTTACTTAAATTATTTTCACTTAAATAAAAAATATCTGATTATTGATAGTTACCAACAAAGATTTGTGGTGGTATTTGGCTGTCACAACTCATACAAGAATTAAGGTGATGATAAGTATCTTCCAATAATGATACTTTACTAAAATCACCTTCTTCAAAATATGCATGTGTTATCAATGCCATTTTTACTTGAATATGACCATACAATGGTAAAGTGCTTAATACACAGACAGATTTTTGAACTGTACCTCTTGTTATATCAGATGTGCGATTTTTTAATTTCTGAAAATGTATAAATGTTTGAATAATATCATTTTTCACAATATAAAGATACACGGAGCATATAATGAATATATACAGTACAATTACATGGTTTTTATGGTGAAAGAGGAGATAAAAATTATAGAATAAATTCTTTTAATAAATTGCATAGTTTTCGAGAAAAAAAACTTAGAATTTTAAATTACAGGTACAGATATTTATTGTACACTTTCGTGGAAGCAAACTTTAAAAATTCATCTACCATGCACTTGGTATATGAATAATGTTGACAAATATAATCATCAATTGAATTAATCAAAATTGTTTGACCTCCTACCTGAATTGGTACATTAGATGACGCTTAATAGTTTATTGTAACGCTAACTTCCAAATGAACCACATGCAAGAAATTGATATTGGAGCAAGTAAATATAATGATGCTTTTTTTAAATTTTTAAAAATAAAATTTCATCTGGAAAACTGTAAAATAAGAATTATTTAAATTTTTGGATGTTACAAATTCTTTCCGATGCTAAAGAAACCCTATATTTATACATATATATATATATTTAACCGTAGTAAGATAAAAATAAAATTTTTTACTTATAATCAAGTCGAAAAATAAAATTTTACACTGATGGTTAAAATACATCAAAGTCAACTATTTTAACATTAGTAAATTCTATAAATAAATTCACAGAATATGTTAATAAACTTATTAATAACATTTTCTATGAGTACCATAAAACATCCTACATTATACCAGATTTATTTAAATGCATTTTCAAAGTTATTTTTCTCGAAAATTACAGCGTACAAAATGTATTTTTTAAGTTTGACATTTTAATGACATTAAGCTGCTAAAATTAAAAGGTATTAATTTTCTAAATAAGATGCTTTAATTACCTCAACAGGAATTTGTCTAAAACATGAAATGCCATATATTGTGCGTTTTGGATTATTCAGACTAGGTAAATGAAAGTAAACTGTATCTTCGTCATAATTATGAGATCCATCTGGTAAAGCAAGAGTTGGTAAATACTTCCAACCTAACGGACACTCATTTGGAGCTCCAGGCACCAAAGGAGGAAATGAGTATTCTACCTAGCAATAACATATAATACCATTTATAGATATTATGAATGTAAAACTCCTCATGTTGAATTTTGAAACATTATTATGTTTTAACAAAATTACTTTTATACATGTATAATAAATTGAAAATTTCCTAATTTATAAATATTTAAACATCATGATAGATCAAATAACATTTCATCATAGAAAAATACGAAATACGAAATGCGTACTAGCAGATTAGGTTACAAAGCTGTTTAGTTAAAATAGCAAGTAACTTACTTGACATCCTTTTTTGTGATGAAATCCGACGACAATTACGTGAAGTATTGGTCCAACTGATTCTGCCATATTTTAAGAGTGTGTGTTACATAAAATTCATATATATTGCACGAACTTTCTCGTATATATTTTTTAACTTATTTATTTATTTTAAATGAGAAAAATATACTTTTCTGTTACCAGTTCAACTACCCACACTTATACTTAGCACGCGTTCTCAACCACCATGTTAACTTCATGCTTACCAACTACACTGTTTAATTACAGTCTAGTTTAAATACATTTGGGCAAATAAATTGGCAACAGTGCTTCAATAAACATAACCTCTCGATAGATTACCTGCAACTTTATGAAATATTTGTTTATGCTAATATATATTATCATGGTAAGTGATACAATAAAACAATTTTATTGTAACATAATAAAATACATAACATACATATAACGTAGATTTGCTTAGTCCGCACTAGCTATAACAATATATATATATATCCGGTGCTTGAGAAAAGCAATGTTGCCATATTTTCAATTTGTTTTCGAAGAATATATGTAATTTGTTTTATTGTATTGAATACTGGATTCCTGTTTGTACTTTACACTTTACAAACAATTTTTTTTCACTGTATAATGTAGTATACAAAAGATTTTTTATCACATCAATTATTATGACAATATATTTTATCAAATGGCATAAAAATAATTGGAAATAATCTTTATTTTAGAAAATTAATCGCAATAAAATAAAGGAATAGTTTTTAAAATTACTTTTATTGTCAGATACTTTCTTTTGTAAGTGATTTAATGAAAAAAATTATAATCGTATGTTAATTTTTCATGTTAAAACTTGGAAAACAATTAGTAATTATACAAGGACTCTTATGTATTATTACTATCCATCAACATGATAAAAGTAATAAAAAAATGTAATGAATATTTCAAAAAGTTATGATAAACATAATTGTTCAATAAAAATGTATATTTAAAAATTAGAAAATTATATATTTACAAAATTACATTGTTTTTTACTTATAATAATAACACTTGCTCTATTTATAAATGAAGAAGAATAAAATTAATAAGAAAACAAATAATTATTTAAATGTAACAAAGAGAGATATCAAGAGAAATTTTTTATTATACAATTTCCTTTAAGATATTGAAAAGTATATACAGTTATAGAAAGTAAAATAATTTAATTTATACCATATTGTAAATAGGTATTTCATTTTAATATGACATTTTTAAAATGACATTTGAGGATTTTAATTATCTCAATTAAATATGAATGTCTTTTGTTAAACGTAATGTTAATAAAATTAACTGTACCAATGTATTATCAATTCTATAAAGACTTAGTTTTGCCAATTTATATTCTTGATCTTAATCTTGATATAATCTATCTATAGCAGTGGTCCTGCTGTGTCCTCCTGGAGTATTCCTATCCTCCATTTAAAATTGTAAGAGCGCTATGCTCATGTTTGGTCAGAAATATTAGATTGTTTTCTGCCATCAGCCTCATAGCTGCCTCTCTTCCCTATGTTAAGAAGAAGGAAGAAGAGGAAAAGGATGGGTGGAAAGAGTTGAGCCTTCGAAGACGCGCTACCTGCGTACATTAAATCCCCGTGTTCCATCTGGTCCAGTAGGCATACGAATAACGTTGCTTGGTAGCCCACTGCTACTTGGAGTTATTGATTTTGGTTGAATTTTATTTATTTCTTGCATTAATTTTTCCTCCGGACTTTTTTCTTCGCCTAATATTCTTTTTCGTGCTTCTGCGTATTCTTGTTCCCTCTAAAAATATTTTTCTTCATAATTTTAAATCAATTATACGATCTGTCATTCTAGGATGTTAAGAATATACCTGCTTTAAAGATTTAATTGGTTGTTTTGGTTTATCTCCGTTCACTAATGGTCCATCGCCACTACCTTGCGAATCTCTTGTAGGTCTTTTTAATATTTTTACTGTTGGCTTTGGAGGTACATATTGAGATCTCATACCATCTTCTCCTAACATTATCATTCTGGTACCCGTATTGTGACTGGACTTGAAACTAAGGCATTGCAATCATAAGACATAATTATTTAAAAAAACGAATTAAAAGTTACTATGAGCATAATTTTTATTCATAAATCTTTTGATATATTAATTTATGACTATTTTATAACAATTGTAGATCAAAATTTTATTTTGCAAATATGTTTTTAATAGTGTTTTCATATTAGCACTTTCTCCGGTATTCCACAGGCTTCTTAATTTTTTTACTCACTCTTTTTATATGCTTTAGATATTTTTTTTTAGATCGAGATTTTGCAAGAATTCCCATGATCTAATTTTTTAATCTTTTTTAAGTTTATAAATCATCTTTATTTATTGATTTTATTTCTCCAAATATGGTGTACTATATATATATATATATATATATCAAAATTTTCTGACTGATATTTTTAAAATCACATTTAACATATTCAAATCTCAATATGTTTTCTATATATTTCTCAAACATTCTTTATCGTCTAAATAACAACAAAAAAGATCAATAGGGCAAAATAATATCAAGAACAGAACATGTTGAATATTAGATGATTTTATAAAAAACAAAAGAACAATGACTAATGAATTACATAATAGAATGTGATAATAATATCCTATAGTAAAATCAATAACTTTTTATTTACTCCAATATTTAACACATCACGATTATTTTTAAAATTTCTAGTTTACATTCTTTTCAAATTTATATGCATTACTATATGTATATAGTTAATATTTCTAACCTACCTAGAAGATTCTATTTCTTCTAATGCTTCCACTGCATTTAACTGAAGGGCATCCAATTTTTTGTCAAGTACCTAAAATTCATTGAATATTAATTTATTGAATATTAATTAATTAATTTGAATATAATGACTTTTTTCATAAAATTTAAATTTTTAATTATATGTTTCTAGAGAATTTTTTGAATTTTGTTAAATTATTATTATTATAATATTAAGCAAGTATTAATCAAAATATGTGTATTTATATATTAAATTAATGAAATTTTTAAATATTCAATAAAATAATGTTATTTAATGTGATGGTAAAAAATAACGATATTTAATATTGATTGTTTGAATTAATTGTTCTTTTAATAATTCTACAAGTGCAACATATGTTATACATTCTGTTCATATAGTTTTGCTTTCATACGTAAAAAAGAGATTGTGGCTAAAGATCTACATTGATTTTTTAATACATTTTTTTAACACTTATAAATATTTATCATTTGATCATGTAGCAATGCTTTTGTTTAATATATGTTTATGCAATAACTTATACTAGAGAGTGAAACTCTAAAATATTTGATATTTAACCTTTCACATTTTACATATTTACAATACTGATAAATACATTAGCATCTGATAAGTAATATACTTTAACTGAACCAAAAATCTAGATTTTTAAATAAAGTACATCTTCATCACCAATATAATTATTAGCCACATGGATGCTTATTTATTTAACAGCAAGCATTCGTTTACAAATATAATCGGAGAAAAATTTTTTTTTCGTGGTAACAATGTGTAAAATCGCATTATTAACAGTGTTAAAGTTGAAATTAACGTTGCCCATAGTATAGGTTAAGATAATTATTTCATTGTCAAATGAAGTTTAAGCGATACTGTCTTAAATATAGCGTAAAAAACAATTCACCTCTGATTCTTCAATTTCTTCCCAACTTTCAAGAATGTCATCCACAGCTGACATTTTTCGATTTCTACAATTATTTTTAACTATTATAAATCACCTTGAAAAAGTTAACAATGCTCGCATGAATCGAGGAACATACACATGCGTATAAGATTGGTACATGAATGTATCTTACGGCAAGAGAAAAGTTAAAATAGCCGTGTTATGTCACATCTGCCAAATAAAGGAACCGAATATTTCCTAGATTAACTTCTTCTTGGCGCAATATTCAAATTGTACCAAACATTTTATGAAATCACTTGTACATGCAATGTCCAAATATTGACAAGTAATTTATCATAGTATATAAATATATCAATGAGGATTTAATTTTAATCTTAATTACAATATTGAGAAACAGAATTAATTTTTCTTATTACTTATTTTTTATTCAAATAATCAAGATATAATTAATAATCCTAAAATATTTTTTTAATTAATTTCATTAATTATACAAGATAAAAATGTTATTAATATTATTTATAATATTAACTCGAACTATTTCCTCATTTTCAAGAGAATTTGGAAATACATCAATGTCAAATTTTTAATTTTATTAAATTAAACAAAATGTAGAGTGACGAATGCTCGAGGTAAAGACTAATAATTTCTTTAGTTTCTTTACATTGCAATGTATGTTAAATAAATTTCTTTTAAATGCAAGCATTAATTCTAACATTAATTAATTATATCATTGCTGTTGGCTGGTTATACAAAGTTATTTCTCTGTTTGAAGTGCAACAAATGCAATATTTATTGTATTATATTTTATATATATATATATATATTATAATATTTATTATATCGTATTATATACGTATATTATAATATTTATTGTATTATATAAGATTTCCTTTTAACCATCTCAGTCTAAGCTGTTCCCGAATAGTATAATGATTCATTTTTTTTATGTTATTCTTTGCTTCCATAGTAGCCTGATAACGTGCAGGATCAATTTTCCCAGTATCATGAATTGTACCATTTTCATGTATATAATACGTGGTAAAATCATCAACTGTCTTTGGTAAGTTTTCAGGTAATTTCAGTGGGACAATTTTTATTAAATGTTTAACTCTCCAAAGCATGGCACATATCTCTGGTATGTTCTTCACAAATATTGGTTCATTTTTCTGCAAAAGATAATACATGGAGCTTAAACAAAGATGAGGAGAACCTTAATTTATAAATCGATTTAAAGGTTTAGATAAATATAAATTCTTACCTTTTCTTCAAATCCCAGACGTGAAAGTGTATCTTTCTCCCAGTAGGGATTACCCTTCCAAGGTTTTACTCTAAAAACCATTAAAACTTTCGATGGTACAATTGGAGGATCTACATGGTCTGTTTTGCTGAAATAGAAAATAACGAAATAGAAAACGATTTATGGACACAAATCGATGACGACATTTTTTTTTCTTACCGTGGATGAAACTTGACTTTTTCGTATCTAATGGCATCCTTGAGCCACGTTTTTGTATACTGTCGATGACCACGTACAAACGTTAATAAAACATTGAAACGACTTGCCATGTTTCATCCGAGTATGAATATTATTAGGTTATGTCACAGACGAGGTATATGATTAAACTAAGCATCTTTCGTGACCTGAAATACCGACATAGTAAAAAATCACTAGGTTTTTAGCGCGTTTAAACTCTACGTTTAAACAACAATGAGTTGGGGAACTAGTGAATGCGCCAGCAATATGATTTTTTAGACTCATTACGGTGTTGTCAAACATTAATCTAATGCTTCGGTCGTCGGTGATTCGAAACAATTGATAATTCTTTTTAGTATTTCTAAAAACAGTTTTCCTATTACGCTAATCAGTAATTTAATAGTTTTTTACATTTCTGTCGCAAAGTTACACTTTCACATAAATATAGTACAACGTTAAACGTAATGTTTTATTAATTTTTTATTAATATTTTATTAATTTTCAGCTGAAACTGAGTTTACATTTACATCGTGATATTAATTTTTAAATTATAACGGCATTGATGTATATATTAAATAGAAATTTATTTAGAGAATAATTATGTAGTCAAAAATTACATTAAGCGGTGATTGTCTCTTTAAAATAATCGCGCAACATATAAAAATTTTTGCTCGTTTATTGTTTCAGGGTGCAAGAAATATGTATATTTATATGTATATAAGAAATATGTAACTATCTTTTCCGTTATTGTAAGCAAAATAATTTAATTATTATATAAATGAATTATTCGACCTATGAAATAATGTTTGGGGATTCAATCACTGATTCAATTGTTAAGTAAATAGTTAAAATTGGTAAATGATACGCAAAAATATAATCGAAAGGCATTATTTTACTTTAGTTTGAACAATTTATTTGAAACAATTAAATTATTTTATTTCTACAAAATTTCTAGACGTTGTTTAATAATTTTCACCAGTTTCATATTACAATTAAACAATTAAATTAATTATTTCATTCAATAATTCAAGGTTATTTCTCTTAAGTATTCATCGTTCGAGATTGTCATAAATTATCAGTTGAAAATTTTGAAACAACACTTTGAAAGCGAAGAGAATTTATCGTTTAATTGTTGCGTAAAAGTAAGTTATTAGAAATATTAGATTATGTTTAAACAATTAGAATATTCAGAAATTCATATACCTCGTCTGTGGTTAGTTGGAAACAATTGTATACTCTGAAATACCGACCTCTTTTCGATGGATAAGCAAAGTGCTGCCATCTATTTACAGCTACAAATACGAAGAGCAATAATCAGCGAGAATAAAAATTTATATCAAAAAAACTGTTTGATACTTGTCATATATATTCCTAGTTATGTTTACGAACGACTCTGATTCAAATATTTAATGCAAGTGTCCCAAAATTATTTTAAATGAAATTATTTACGCGCGAGTCTTTCGATCTGTTGAGCGAGATTTACAAATCTTTATTCACACATTTTACAAATCAACCGGAACGCACGAAGGAAGTTGAGGATCTAACTGAGGAAGATTCAACTGCAAAAGTTTATGAACCAATCCTCTTAATTAGTCTTGTTTGCAAATGAAAATTAAATCAATTTACGAGCACTGGAATGCTAGCGCCGCGAAACGATGGAATTAAAATCTATCGCTGTCTTTGTCGCACACAAGCGCGGTCCTTGTTTGTCGACTGTGCTGCCATCTATACACCCACGCCGCCCCGGCTGGAACTAAAAACATAAATTGGAAAACTTTGATAGGTGGCAGCATCTATCTCGTTCGTAAACAGCGCAATGGTGTGTGACAAGGACGGACATGTGCTGTGTGAAAGACAAAGAGCGCGCTAATGTCCGACAAGGACAACAATAGATTTTAATTCCGCCCTTTCACCGCTGGCATTTCGGGACCAATAAATCGATTAAATTTTGATTTGCAAAAAAAAAAAAAAAAAAAATAACTGAGATAATTAATTTATGAACTTTTGCAGCTCCTCGTTTTCAGATCTAAAGCTTCCTTCTCATATCGCGTTTGATTTGTAAAACCCATATAAATAAAAATTTACAAATTTCGTTAAATCGAAATAGGTGCTCGTTGCAGATAAATTTCGTTTAATTTCTTGCAAATTATACTCGATATTTGAATCAGAATTTCCGTTCGTGAATACAGTGAAAGGTGTGAACGATAAGTTTCATATAATTTTGAATATAAATTTTTATTTAATCGATTAGTTACCAACCAATTATTACACGTTTGTAATTGTTGCACGTAGCATTGATGCCATGAGTTTTGCGTACAATTTACACTATACCGAATTAATTTAGGTGCAGGTCGAAAAGAGCACAATCGAACCCCCGTTTCGTACTAAAATTTAATTTCAGTCGCAACTGTTATACACAAATATTTTAATCACATTTCGCGTTGGATCGGCAATGCTGCGATAACTTGGGGGAGGTTTTGGAGTTTTTCAAGCGTACGAAAAACACACACACACACACACACAGAAAAATGCGTTGGACGACAGATGTATTCCCCGTTAATTCTTGTCGGATTGAAAATCGTGCACAGAGAAGATAACAGCTTTCAACAGCATCGAGTAACAAGAATTCGGCACGCCACGTGCTGAACGAATTAACGACGAATGAACTATGAACACGGTGTCTTGAAAAAAAAACACGGAAACCAAAAAAAAAAAAAAAAAAAAAGGAAAAAGTCTAAAAGCCAGCGCTTCAATTTCTTTTGTACTTTCTTGCGGGTGAATTCGTCTACGTCTATTCTCGCGAAAAAAACATGACCGGTGCGGTATTTGAAAATTGTTCACAAACCGGAGAGATGCCTGAGAGCGTGCAGCTCTCGTAGGAATGCATTGTATTTCAATGTAATTTTCGAATACGAATAACGGAGAGGTTGTCGGGGTTGCAGAGCGACAGCCGGGTCAGGAAGGAATATTTGAATGCTCCATGTAAACGAGCTTGCCGGTTATACGTTGAAACGCCACCCTCGAACATATCTCTAATCCCTTTCGTTCCATGGCACCGGTCGTATATACTTTTAATAATAATAATAACCCGACCGCGGAAAAAATTCGACCACGATTCTGTGGATATTCCCTCGAAAATGCTCGTCGCAGGGAACCATTATGAATACACACGTCACGCGATCTTTGAAATTTCGTTCTTATTACGCTGTAATAAGACACGTAATAAGGTCTTGATTACATTGGTAGAATGTAAAATAAATCCGAAAACTAATATGTGGAAATTTCAACAGCAGTATTTAGTGTGCTCTCATTACGGTGCTAGTAAACACTGTAACATACTATGAATGATATATTCATTAAAAAAAAAAAAAAGAAAAAAACTGTGATACTATGAATGATGGTAGAATGTAAAATAAATCCGAAAACTAATATGTGGAAATTTCAACAGCAGTATTTAGTGTACTCTCATTACGGTGCTAGTAAACACTGTAACATACTATGAATGATATATTCATTAAAAAAAAAAAAAGAAAAAAACTGTGATACTATGAATGATGGTAGAATGTAAAATAAATCCGAAAACTAATATGTGGAAGTTCCAACAGCAGCATTTAGTGTGCTCTCATTTCGGTGCTAGTAAACACTGTACTATACTGTGAATAATATATTCATTAGAAAAAAAAAAAGAAAAAAACTGTGATACTATGAATGATGGTAGAATGTAAAATAAATCCGAAAACTAATATGTGGAAATTTCAACAGCAGTATTTAGTGTGCTCTCATTACGGTGCTAGTAAACACTGTAACATACTATGAATGATATATTCATTAAAAAAAAAAAGAAAAAAACTGTGATACTATGAATGATGGTAGAATGTAAAATAAATCCGAAAACTAATATGTGGAAATTTCAACAGCAGTATTTAGTGTGCTCTCATTACGGTGCTAGTAAACACTGTAACATACTATGAATGATATATTCATTAAAAAAAAAAAAAGAAAAAAACTGTGATACTATGAATGATGGTAGAATGTAAAATAAATCCGAAAACTAATATGTGGAAGTTCCAACAGCAGCATTTAGTGTGCTCTCATTTCGGTGCTAGTAAACACTGTACTATACTGTGAATAATATATTCATTAGAAAAAAAAAAAGAAAAAAACTGTGATACTATGAATGATGGTAGAATGTAAAATAAATCCGAAAACTAATATGTGGAAATTTCAACAGCAGTATTTAGTGTGCTCTCATTACGGTGCTAGTAAACACTGTAACATACTATGAATGATATATTCATTAAAAAAAAAAAAAGAAAAAAACTGTGATACTATGAATGATGGTAGAATGTAAAATAAATCCGAAAACTAATATGTGGAAATTTCAACAGCAGTATTTAGTGTGCTCTCATTACGGTGCTAGTAAACACTGTAACATACTATGAATGATATATTCATTAAAAAAAAAAAAAGAAAAAAAACATTGTTATATACTATGAATGATGGTAGAATGTGAAATAATAATAATATGTAGAAACTAATATGTGGAAGTTTCAACAGAAGCATTTAGTGTGCTAGTAAACACTGTAATATACTATGAATGATATATTTATTAAAAAAACACTCAAAAATATTCACACGAAAAATTTCTACAAACGTTCAAGTAATATTTCCACGAGTTTCATTGTACGTATATTGTCTGGTATTTCAGCATTTCTGCTACAAAAGGATCTGCGCCATGCATGATGTCCGCAGAATGAAAGGAAAGAAATTTTAAAGATTTTGTAATGTAAATAAGCCATCGAAGTACGATATGCCTGTGTGTTTCACGTCTCTTTATAAAAATAATAATAATACATATAGACGTGCACTGGATAATCAATTATCAATCGGATAGAGAATTTGTAGCATATTTTAGACTTGCGAATCGAAAAAAAGAGAAATGATCGAAGAATGATCAAAAATGCTGAAATACCATTTTATGTGCTATTAGAAAGAAACACCATAGAGTCAATCCCAAAAATAGCTAGCAGCGATTATTGAAGCCACGGGAAAGCACAGTACCGATAATGTAACTTTACACTTTTATCTGCGAAGAAACATAGCCTTCTTACATCGAATCTAAGTATAAAAACTACGAAACTTTCGTTTTTTTTTTCTTTTTCTGCACTATTTTCGTGTAGTAAATTCGTTTCTAAATGAGATATTGTTTCTATATACAAAAAGTATATATTACTAAACATATTATTACGCTTCTATATACAAGAAGTATATATTACTAAATACATTATTAAATATATTAACTAAATTCTAGCATAATTACTAAATATAAACTCGAGTATAAATTGCTAAATATGTACTCTTAATTTAGTGATATTTAGCAAATTACTAAATCACGTAATAAATCAAGTGACGCATGAATTAGTAATAAATATTACTAAATTAACTTCTAAAAAGTACGTATTACATCAATGTGCTACTTCTTTGCAGGGAAAGTGTTACTTCTTTGTCCTCGAAAAACTAAGCGTGCGAATACTTGACTGAGTGTGTATTAACACTTTACCGACCGATAACGGTAAGTAATAGACGATTAATAGGCTACCGGTCGGTAAAGTGTTTATCGTATGATAATATATTTGTATATCCGATATTACCGGTCGGTAAAGTGTTAAAATATATAAATATATTATTATACGATATCAATACTTTACCGACCGATAGCGATAAGTAGTAGCCGATTAATAGGCTACCGGTCGGTAAAGTGTTAATACCACCGCATACCAATTTTGCACAATGTTAACTGTCGCTTGAGAGAGTCCAAAAAAAAAAAAAAAAAGAAAAAAAGGAAAAAACAATACTCGTAGTCATTAAATTACAATTCAATTCAGATCACTCACTCACTTATAGGTTAGAATATAACAAAAATCAGCGCCTCTATCGAAATTACACGTCCGTCCTTTTCCGTTCTGATACTAATACGCCTGTTGGGTTATTCACCGGGGTCGCGATACCGATACCGATACCGATACCGATACACGTCGAGCCAATACCGCGCACGAGGCGACGTGTCCGAAACATTCGCGAGCATCGGCGGAAATTATTCAACGAAACGTAATACATTACACGTAGCCTGGACACGTGGGCCGCGGTTAAAATGTCGATTAGGTTGTGATTTATGGGAACGGTAACGCGGTTCCAGTAGGTTTGTGCGACGCGACACTGTTCAATTAGGCGACGTCGGCCGGGAAATTTCGCTCGGTGTGCCGCGCGGATATCGAGAAATCGTATTTCACATCTTGCGGGCTAAGTAATTTCAACGGTTCGCTTAATTCGCTTATGGCCGAATCATTTTCGAATAGTCGGCGTCGAGTTTGGTGACTCGGAATTTACACGGGCGTACACAGCTGACAGTGTACGCTCGACGGTGTATAAAAAATTAATATCGATAGTTTGTTAGATGTATCACCTGCGAACGTACAGTGATTGAAGATTAATGAAAATTGATCGGGTGCGAAGATACCCGATCTAAAAATCTCTACACGGTGTTTTTGAGACACAGGCTGGTACAAGGAGGAAAAATAAATGAATCGTTTCGATTTAAGTTGAGCTTGAAAATTTACCAATTCTATGCTCAGCGAATTGAATTTAGACTGATTCCAGACAGAAAATAATAATCAACAGGAGGGTACATTCTAAAATAAAGTAAAAAAATAAAACACATTTCGTTTTAAAGAAAATAGACTGAATATGTTTCGTTTCGAAAATTATCTTGCTACATAAATTTTCAAACTCGATATAAGATACCAACAATTTGAAGTATCAACAATTTTTCATCGTTATATGTTCACTATATATATATATATATATATATATATAAAATATATATTAATACTATTATATATATATATATATTGTATTATATATATATATAATAGTATTATAGTATCGCAAATTATAAATTATATTATAAAGTATTATAAATTAATATTATCAATTATAGTTATATATATAATTATAGTATAATATTATATAGTAATAGTAATTATAAATTATAAATTATATTACAAAGTCATATATATATTATTATAATTATTTATAATTATGGTATAATAAATTATAAAAAATATTATATATAAATACATATTATCTACAATATGTATAAACTAAATTAAATTAAATTAAATCATAGTATATTATATAGACAAATACGGAACTATATTATAGACAAATATGGAATTATATTACATAGACAAACATGTTACAAACGATGGGCGCTGTAACTTTTTCAATTCATATCGAAGAAAATCACGGTTCGTTTCTTCATTCTTTACGACCTTGATCGAGCAGAATTTTTACCACATTGCGTTTCGTCGAGCACACAATGTGAGATTCTCCGCGATTATCCGTCACAGTAAGGAAGCGAAGCAGCCGCTGCCTTTCTCATTCCCATGCGAACGGGAACGCCAAGGTGAAATTTGAATTTCCATTGTATAAGGGCGAGCGTAATTCAATCGGAGCTAATGGACCGTGAGCGTAGCACCATCGGTAATCTCGTTTTGATGTCTATTGTGGGCTACATCGCGCGGCTATACATTCACGCGTGCACCATAGTCGCACGTAGAGTGGTACATTGCATCAGTATCCGTCTTTACAACTTGGAAAATTAATTGACCGCAAACCGAATGCTACCGGGGGACGGGGAGGGGGAGCGATTAATGATACGAGACAAACCATGTGGATTATTCGTGTTCTCTCTCTAGGAACTTGGAGACGTGAAATCAATCGAGTGATACGTTCCTCGTCTCGACATACCAGGGAACAATTATTCAAGAAAATGTATTAACACGTTCCGTGAAATTTCGCCCCAGATCCAGAAGCTTTCAGCTGAAGCTCATTGTAAAACGAAGAATTTTTTCTTTCGGAGAAGAATCTGTTGTCAAAGTCATGTGTCGACGTCTTAATAACATGTAATACGCCATGCGTAATATTATTTGCCATATTTAGTGTCAAATTTCATCGAAATCGGCATGATCGACATGATCCCTTGTTAGAGCGAGAAAACGTGGGAAACGCCGAAAGAAAGAAAGAAAGAAAAACGAACGCACATATATATATATATATATATTCTTTTTTTTTTAACGCGACATGCACGCGTGCGTCAGCTTGATAAAAGTTGCAAAACGATCTTGGAAAAGATCGCGGGACAAGTTTCAAGTTGCAGGCAGGATCTTGGATCCAGGTCGATCGAGGGGGGGGATGAAGGGGCATTAGCGTGGCGAGACGCGATATCGAACTTGCCACGTTAGGGTATTAAAGTTCTTGTCACGGCGAGGCGAAGGGTTACGATGCGAAAGTTTCACGATTCAATTTCGCGCGGGGGCCGCATCGACTCCGAGGGGCCGATGTGTCGGAAAATCCCGCCGATTTGCGAGATTTGTGCGAAAACTCTCGGCCGGCTTGGAAAGAAAAACTTTCTTCAATGTATGTGCACCGCGGCTGAAACGTAAAAAGTTACGCACGACGGTGGATGCATGTGTTATTAGCGACGATTTATTAGCGGACAGTCGTGCATTTCACGCGTTGTTGAACAAACGCGATCTCAAACTGGATGGATCTCGTTTAGCCTCTTCGGGGACGCGTACGTTTGCTCTCTCGTTCTTTTCGAACGCTGGCAACTATGTCAAGATGACCGATTTATAATTTCTTTTTCTAGAAATTTGTTCCAGATGTAAAACAGTGTATTCTTTTTTTTATCGAGGTTTAGTAAATAATGAGTTTTCGTAAAACATGTAGACGAAAGCTTTCTTGTATTACATATTGTATAAAGTTTTTTTCGATTCCTTTCTTGCTTCATTGTTTCTGATCGATAGTTCGTCGACAGTTCTAGCGTTGAAATCGAAATCATTTCACGTGAACGAAAATGCAGATCTGTCGAAGTGAGAATGAGTGTCCGTGTAAATCCCTCGACAACGGAAGCAAAAAAAAAAAAAAAACTGCCGTCGAAACGAGTAAAATGAAAACGAATAAAAAAGAAAGAAAAAAACGCCATCTAGAACGAGAAATTAAATCGTTTTAATTTTTCCCCTCAGTTTCGAAAAAATTCGCCATCTGACGCGTTAGAAGCTACTACCCTTGTACCCAATTCTTTGTTCTCTTCTTTTTTCCCCGGGAAACAGCAAATTGCCTCGCGTCGAATTACTTCGACAGCCCGCTTGTTCGAAAGAAACGGCGATAGAAAACCAGAATTCACGCGAAGACATGATGATTTCAAACGCAAAAAAAAAAAAAAAATTTGAGATAGAGCCGCTGTCAAGTTATTCGGTCGCGGTTCCGTATGATCCATTACGATCCGCCGATCTATTAAAATGCGCGCGTGGCGCTTTGATATTCCATCCGGTAATATTCAAATTTCTTTCGCGAGAGTTTTAAACAAAGACCAGGAAATTTCAAATAACTTCACCTCTCCGCGGGAATAATAGGTGGCTTAACCGAGGGGTGGCTTAAACTTTGCCTCCCCCGACGTCGGCTCCTTCTGCTACCAGTTGAGGGAAGACCACGGGCGAATTTTAATCGGGAACTGGTGTCACCTTCGACTTTTAACCAATCTCTCTCTCTCTCACTCGCGAAATTTATCTTCCACCCTCGTAAATACGTTATTCCCTTCTGACTTGCCAAACTCGGCGCGATCGGTTCGCGAATTATTGCGCGAATCGGATCGCAACGAACGTTTCCTTTTGATTTGCTTTGACGAACGTTCGAGTCGTGTCGTGATTGAAATGCAGACAGGGTGTTTCGAATTATCTTGGCATTTCTGCAACCAATGTTTCGCAAGCGGCGGTAATTGTGATGTGGAAACCGGTAGTTACCAGGGTCATATCGATCGAAATATGTCATTACTAGATTGTAATCGATGAGTATATATATATATATATATATATATATATATATATATATATATATATATAAAACATGAAATATGTAAGAAAGAAATTCAGTGAAATTTAACTTCTATACCACCGTACGTGGATATTAAAAATTTCATCGAATAATTGTGATGATACAAATTGAATAATAAAATCATGATGTAAAATAAAATAGTAAAATGATAAGATACAAGAAATAACAGTTTAAAGTACAACGCGATAGCACAAATTAAATAATAAAATGATGAAACAGCGAAATAAAATAATAAAATAACAGTAGAAGAAATAGAAATTTATAAAGTACAAAAATTAAACGATAAAATAATAAGATATAAGAAATAGCAGTTTAAAGTACAACGAGATAACAAATTAAATAATAAAATGATGAAATAGTGAAATAAAATAATAACATAACAGTAGAAGAAATGAAAATTTATAAAGTATAAAAATTAAACGATAAAATAATAAAATATAAGAAATAGCAGTTTAAAGTACAACGCGATAACACAAATTAAATAATAAAATGATGAAATAGTGAAATAAAATAATAAAATAACAGTAGAAGAAATGGAAATTTATAAAGTACAAAAATTAAACGATAAAATAATAAAATATAAGAAATAGCAGTTTAAAGTATAACACAAATTAAATAATAAAATCATGGAACAACAAAATAAAATGATAAAATAATAAGATACAAGAAATAGCAGTTTAAAGTACAACGCGATGACACAAATTAAATAATAAAATGGTGAAATAGTGAAATAAAGTAATAAAATAACAGTAGAATAAATGGAAATTTATAAAGTACAAAAATTAAACGATAAAATAATAAAATACAAGAAATAGCAGTTTAAAGTACAACGCGACACTACACATTAAGCAACAAAATCATGGAACAATAAAATAAAATAATAAAATAACAAGATACGAGAAACAGCAGTTTAAAATACAACGCGATAACACAAATTAAATAATAAAATGATAAAACAGCGAAATAAAATAATAAAATAACAGTAGAAGAAATAGAAATTTATAAAGTACAAAAATTGAACGATAAAGTAGTAAAATACAAGAGATAGCAATTGAGAATGGAGCTCGAGGACCCGGAATTCTAACGACGCCGGTCAAATCGTCGGCGACGATTGCTCCGAATTTCCAAGCAAACCGGTTCAAACGGCCAAGAGCGCAAGTGGCGAGCCTGCGGTCAACTCTCGGCAGAGAGGAATCGGTAAACCGGAGGAGAGACGAAGCGTGGAAAGATCGAACCGAGTCGGATGTCACGGATGACAGGCACAAAATAAAATATCCCAACGATATCCAAGTAGAATCTTAACGATGTGGTCGAGACAATAATAGTGTTTAGGTACGAATGATTGATTTTTTGATTCGAAAGCGTACGAATGTTTATACAAAAAAAAAAAAAAAAAAAAGAAAAAGTGTACGAATGTTTATTTCATTTCCTTAGGGTGGCGAGCTGACACGGGGCGTGCAAAGTTTGAAAATTAAATGTGTCACACCGATACGAAACACAAGTTTTGTCACAGCGATGAGCGTATCGAGTATCGAGCCATACATCGAGTACAAGTTTGCGTTTTGATAAATTTGAAAATACTGGGCAACTGATAACGTGATGGCACGTGCTTCTAAGGGTGTATAATTCACCAATTTACCCAATCAGTATGATAAACGTTGTTTCGAGAATAACACGTTTTTGAGTGGAGCTATAAATGGACCTGAGCCACTTTCAAAATTAACAAAGTGGCTTTTTCTAATTTAAAAAAAAATAAAATTCTCTTAAAATAAAAAGAATATTACAATTTTGTGTTGCAAAATTGAAAAAATATCCAAATTTTATTCACTATTAAAGAAATGTTGTGTTCAAATAATATTTCGCAATTTACGATTCATTCTTCCCCAATTTGCGTACGCGTGAGGGATTTAAAATAATTATGCTCTATATACAGATGGTATATAGCGTAATAAGTTCATTACATCGTTGTATTTTAGTGTTGCGATTGTACACAGTGATGTGCAATTCAATATTATTAAAGTTTCCTGGTCTTCCTCTACGCGGTTGTTATTTTATAGGATTTTGTTCTCAAAAATCGCATCCAACGTACTTTTAACCCTTTAGTATTTTTTAATCTTTTAAAAACCGCGTCCTCTAGATAGTTTAGTTGAAATGAAATCCTCTATATTTAATGGAATTATTATTATTTAAAAAACCACTGTTCTGAGCTAATCGAACACCACCGCTTTAATAATGTAAAAAATGTAGCTCTCGTCTCATCAAAATTTCGCTGCGTAACATACTTCGCAATTTTAGTTCGAAACCCTTAGAATGGGTGACATAAGCCACTTTCAAAAAGAAAATTGAACGTATCAGTTACAATTTGTCTGGAAATGGAAAGGTAACGTAGAAATGTTAAAACAGCTAGCCTGATCTTTTTTTCTGAGGGAGAAAATGGCCACTTTCAAAATTTCTATCAAACCAGCTAACTTTTACAAAATCTTGTAATGATATCAAACGTATCGGTTACAATTTGGAAATTTAACTGAAAATGGAAAGATAACGTAGAAATGTTAAAACAGCTAGCCTGATCTTTTTTTCGGGCGCGGGAAAATGGCCACTTTCTATCAAACCAGCTAACTTTTACAAAATCTTGTAGTGATATCAAACGTATCGGTTACAATTTGGAAATTTATCTAAAAATGGAAAGGTAACGTAGAAATTTTAAAACAGCTAGCTTGATCTTTTTTTCGGGCGGGGGAAAATGGCCACTTTCAAAATTTCTATCAAACCAGCTAACTTTTACAAAATCTTGTAGTAATCAAACGAATCGGTTACAATTTGGAAATTTATCTGAAAATGGAAAGGTAACGTAGAAATTTTAAAACAGCTAGCTTGATCTTTTTTTCTGAGGAGAAAATCGTTTCAAAATTTATCAAACTAGCTAACTTTTACAAAATCTTGTAGTGATATCAAACGTATCGGTTACAATTTGGAAATTTATCTGAAAATGGAAAGGTAACGTAGAAATTTTAAAACAGCTAGCTTGATCTTTTTTTCTGAGGGAAAAATGGCTACTTTCAAAATTTCTATCAAACCAGCTAACTTTTACAAAATCTTGTAGTGATATCAAACGTATCGGTTACAATTTGGAAATTTATCTAAAAATGGAAAGGTAACGTAGAAATTTTAAAACAGCTAGCTTGATCTTTTTTTCTGAGGGAGAAAATGGCCACTTTCAAAATTTCTATCAAACCAGCTAACTTTTACAAAATCTTGTAGTGGTCAAACGTATCGGTTACAATTTGGAAATTTGTCTGGAAATGGAAAGGTAACGTAGAAATGTTAAAACAGCTAGCCTGATCTTTTTTTCTGAGGGAGAAAATGGCCACTTTCAAAATTTCTATCAAACCAGCTAACTTTTACAAAATCTTGTAATGATATCAAACGTATCGGTTACAATTTGGAAATTTAACTGAAAATGGAAAGATAACGTAGAAATGTTAAAACAGCTAGCCTGATCTTTTTTTCGGGCGCGGGAAAATGGCCACTTTCTATCAAACCAGCTAACTTTTACAAAATCTTGTAGTGATATCAAACGTATCGGTTACAATTTGGAAATTTATCTAAAAATGGAAAGGTAACGTAGAAATTTTAAAACAGCTAGCTTGATCTTTTTTTCGGGCGGGGGAAAATGGCCAGTTACAAAATAAACGGCTCGCGTAGCGAGCGTCGAACACGGAGCAGCGAGCACGCGGCACTGCCGAGGCTTGTGCTCGGGTTCCCCTTGTTGAAGCCGGATAGTGGGGATGAGTGGAAACGCGTACGAGAAAGACACCCAGCGAGAAAAGAGCGGAGGAGCCGGTGAAGTCAGAGGATCGCGAGTAAGAGGCAGACGAAAGAGCCTCGCAGACGGTTTGGTCGGTTTGTCCCGATGTAAACCAGGAGGCGGCGGCATTTCGAGCTCGTACGTTCACGCACGAGGGCGGCTTTTTCTCTTCGAGGTGTTCGATCGGTGAGAGTTTCGCGTGATCGTGATCGTGACGATCCTTTTGTTGGATCACATCGCGCGCGGCTAACGGTCGAGAACGAGCACGAGATCGTAGTAGTAATCACGACGAGCAATAATGCCGTTCTTCAAGAAGCTCAGGCGATTCTCCAGGCACAAAAGTGAGTTGTTTGTGACTTCTTCTACTTCCCCCCCGTCCCTCTTGCGTCGTGAGATGTAAATTTCATTCATGTAAACTTCATTAATTGTTAATAAATTTGAAATTAATCTTTAAACAGAAAGAACTGTTAAAAGATCGTCCGATCGGAAATATATCGTCGATCGCGTGAGCCAGGCAGCTAAAAAGCTCGTGGACCATCTGAAAAAATGATTTCAGATCCGGCAGCCTTCGATCCTCGTGTGTCCTAATTTTTTCCATTTTTTCCTTCCTGTGTTTTTTCCTTTTGTGTTCTCTATTTTCCTCTGTTTGTTTCCTCTATTTTTCTCTGCATCTTCTCGATGTAAATTAAGAAAGTATTCTTAAAAAAATCGTTTCATCGTCGGAGAAAGATCGTAGCGCCGATCGCGTGATCGATGCGAGTTGCAAGTTGCTCGAGTCGAAAAAGTCGCGGACCATCTGGAAAAAAAGGATTTCGCTATTTTTTCCTCTGTATTTTCTCGTGTTCTCTGTTTCCCTCTATTTTTCCTTTGTACATTCTCGATGCGAGTTAAAGAGGATTCTTGAAAGAAAATCGTCTGATCGTTTTCTTCATCTCCGTCGTAAAGGATCGTTTCTCTCGTGGGTGAAAAAATCGTGGCGCCGATCGCGAGATCGTGCCGGTGCAAGTTACTCTGGAAAAAAAAAGTTCGAAGTCCGAGTTTCGCGCAATAAAAGAAATTTGCCTCCCTGCTCGAGGCAAATCTCGAGGAAAGAACTCTCGAGAAAGATCGTCGTGAAAACGCGACGTCAGTCGCGCGAGGAAAGACCGCGGCGTGACCAACGGCAGTCCAAGTTGAAAACGCGAGTAGTTTTTCAACCTCGCGGGCCATCCGCGAGCTGGAAAGAGGATGTCGCAGCCTTCGGTCGCCGCTTCGTTTCGAACTTGTTTCGCGAGTAATTACGTTTTCGTAGCGTGGCGCGTCGTTCGAATCGACGGCCGAGTTTCGCGTAATGGAATTTCAACACTTCGCCGAGAGAAGTCTCCGGAGGAAGAGAGGTGGCTGTTCTGGCAGTCTGCAGGCTCCACTTCGATTCGACCCCTCCTGCTTAAACTCCAAGTTCCAAACTAGCCGCGACAGTTTTTCCTGTTTTCCTCGAGAACGAATCGAGGCTTGATCACCCCGTCGCCCTGAATATCTCGCGAAAAAAAAAGGAGACGATGACACGGTTTTCCTTCCTCGCGTTTCTTCGCGAGAGTCGAAAGGACGAGACGTCTCGCCCGTCTCATCGATCTCGTACATGGTACATACATGGTTTTTCTGGACGTCGCTCTTCTCTCGCAATTACTTATTTTGTTCGACGCAGGTGTAATTGGTGTCGCTGAGAAAGCGCAGCAACTCGCTCGGAGATTACTCACCGAGCGAGACTCTACTCGAGCGGACAGGCGAGTAGAATAGACGTACGCGAATGACGCATTAAATTACTTACTCGCATTGCGCGCGAAATGACAATGTTGCACTGTAAGGGTATAATTCGAAAATTTTGCAGCATTTTCGTTCGAACGAGGCGAATTTTCGAACTTTTACTCCCGAACTTATTGACCTAGAAATGTCGCAGAAATTTATATTTATTTGAAATTTCAAATTCGTCAAATCCTACAAATCAATTAATATTATTATTTTTATAATTCATATGTCAATTATTATTTTTATAATTAAACCATCGCCAATTTTATATATTTATATAATTTTTAATTGTTATAATTAGAGGAATAATAATAAATTTTCTTTTCATATTTTGTTTGTTTAATTAATACATCAGAAATATATAAATTAAAATTTAAATGTAATTATTTGTTAACATATTTAATTATATTTATATATATTATTATCATTAAAAGTTAATTATAATTTATTTATAAAAAATTTTACAATAACTGACAATAATCATACTTATTCAATAATTAAATTACTTATATTTCCAAATTATTATATTCTTTTTTTATAATTATTTTATTTATAATTTTAATATTATTTTTCATTCGTCAAAAATTTGTTTTATTAAAAGAAAATCTTTTCGAAATAAAATAATTTAATGAAAATATTTAAAAATTTCTTATATATAAATCAACTATTTAAAATTCCTTTATCATTCATTTATTTACCTACTATAATAATGTTGCAACTAGTATTACTGGCTGCAGTACTAACTGCAATATTATTACATATTACATTGACTGTGGATCCTTTCTGTCGCGCTCATACAAGATGATTCACATAACCCGCACATCTGGAACAACCTTGAAATTATGGATCTAATGAAAAATTGTCTAATACAAATGATAAGTATAACAAATTATCGTAAAACATCTTCTCAACCATTAGGTTTATGACCAATGTGGCTTAATACTTTTTTACTTGGAATTTAATATTCTTTCGATTTAAGAGAAAAAAAAAAATGGTCCAATTAAAAAAAAAATGACCCATAGTTTGCTCGTCTCGTATAGCTTCTGTGTTAAATTTTTCATTAGACGTATTAATTTAAAATTTATTTGAGCAAGTTACTTGAAATCACTCTTATGTTCCTTTCGATTCGTACTTCGATCTCTGTGAAAACAGAGTACCTCAGGACGAATTTTTCACATACGACTAATTCATGACAACCATTCCTAGCGTTTGGAGTAAGCAAACGTATCGAAGCCACGTTTTTATCTCCCTGGTACCGGGCTTTGCCTTTCCACCGTTTCTTAATTATATCTTCGCCAGGGTGCAATTACGCTGCGCGTTTGATTTCCTTTCACCAGCAAACGACGTCAGACGACGATTATTCCGATACTCGAATGCTTTCCATTGGGTGCGTGTCCAATTTTCCGCGATTCAGTGATTCAGCGTGCATGCATGCGGATTCGCGCGACGAAATATTGTCACTTTCCTCTCAGAAAGCGCAACGTTATCGACGCGACGCGAGATCGAAGTGAGACGAGACAAATGCATCTCGCTGTATTAACGTTATTCGGTTTGTTTATCACACACACATACTTCCAGTTCGAGGTTCGCGCCTTCGAGCGTAATTTTTTCTTTTTTCCCTTTTCTTTTTTTTTTTCTTTTCCGGTTTTGGTCGAAGCTCCGATTCGCACGGTCCGCTAGACAAAAATTTACAACCTCGCGATTCGTTCAAATTTCCCATCTCTCTCCTTTCCGCGCGTCTTCGTTAACAAGCCGCATTATTCGACCATTAATCTCACCCCCTGCGAGTCGAGTTAGCATGCAGCGAACGAAACGATGCGCCCGCCTCGCAGAGATTACGATTGAATCGTCGAAAAACGCTTGAAAGTTACTGAGAACGGACTGAAAGTTAACTCGTTGAGTTAAGGCCCCCATAGACGTTGAAACATGTATGCATCACTGATGCAAGCACCACTAAGAAGCAAGGGATCATTGATGCAGGAATAGACATTCTAGCATTAGTTGGACAAAGAACGTCCGTGATAATAAACCTAACATTACTATCACTGATATTGAAGCTGGAAGACGATCCGACATTTTAAAACACTTGTTTCAACTTTGGCGTACACACGAAGTACTGAAGAATCGGCAAGCTTATTCTGAAACGTCATCTGATGTTTCATGAAACCTAGGAGTTTTGATGCAGCATGTTTCAACGTCTATGGGGGCCTTTTAGATCAGAGTCGCGGGAAAGACGATTTGAATTCGATCGAAAACTAGTGACTGTTCACAATGATTGTTCTGCCGGTGAAAAAAGGTGGAAAAAAGAAGGGAGAGAGGGCAAATCGCTCCGAGTATCGTTAGTCCTTTATCCTTCAATCCGAAGGCGTGGCACTCTGAGATAAAGCGACCTTAAGGTAAACCTGCGCTCCTCGGATCCTCTTAAATTTATACCCTATACCTTACTCTACTAAGTACGGGTGGTTTTCTTCTCCTCCGAGCAAATTATGCGCCTTCTCTTTCCGCATCTTTGCCAGAGACAAGAACTTTCGACTCGGTGAAATTTATTTCTTAGTATTTTTCGTCGACTTAAACGCGAGTTATCTCCGGTCGTTGGGTAAACGATGCGGAGGATTACGATTCTTGGGCGGTTTCTTTTTTTTGTTCATTTTCATTTCTCCCTTTCGGAGAGGATCTCTGTTGAGCAACAAGAGGGCTGCATTTACAATGAATTAACGTGCCGACTTTAATGTTAATGTTACTTAATTAGTTAACGTTGATTAGTTAACTTGATAATGTAGTATCGAAATTATCGTGTATAGTTATATATTTAGTTATTTTCACTTTTAATAGATGGCCTGTTTGCTGAAGATGCGTGAATGAAAAGTATGAATGTGACGTGAGAGGCACAGCGTTGGCACTGAGCGCTTTTCTTTTTAAAAAAAGAAGAAAGTCGTGCGTGTCAGGGGAGAGTCGAAAAAGAGTGTTGAATGAGTGTGGTCAAAATAGTAATTTGTGTTGTATATTAATTGTGTCGTTTAAGTTTATTCGAATTATTGTTGTTTGAGTTGTCTATCTTGTATTTATCGTTTGTTGTTTTGTTTCCGTTTTCTTTATTATTTAATATAACAAATCATCTAAATTATACCCCTACAATAATAATATTAGTGTTATTAACTATCGGAGTGATCAGAACACTGACGTGTTAGCGAGACACCAGCGCATTTTTTTTAGGGTTTTGAACGAATTTTTTTGTAAAATATCATTTTTTTGTATATTAACGATTTTTTTTTTTTACGACGAGTATACTCGCGCACACTTTTAAAATAGGACAACAAGCTGATGGAAACTTGTATTCTCTGTTTTACGATCCTGTTTCTTGCACTTTTGATTTCTCCGACAGAAATTCTTTTTACTTTTGTCACATTAATTTCATATTCTTGTTCCATTCACATCCGTTTTGTCGACGTTTAAAATAGGGCAACAAGTTACTATCAATCTTTCTCCTGTTTCTTGCACTTTGATTTCTCTCACAAATTTTATATACATTTCTCGCGTTAATTTGTATTTTCGTCGTTAATTTTCGATTCACCACCTCTGTCAACTTTTGAAATAAGGGAACACGGTTTAAAAAATAGGGCAACAAGTTCACGAGAGCTTGTATTCTTTATTTTACTATCTTTCATTCACTTCCGTTCTGTCGACGTTTAAAATAGGGCAACAAGTTGATGAAAGCTATGTATTCCTCATCTCTACTATCAATTTTTCTCCCGTTTCTTGCACTTTGATTTCTCTGACAAATTTTATACACATTTCTCGCGTTAATTTGTATTTTCGTCGTTAATTTCCGGTTCATCTCCGTTCTGTCAACTTTTGAAATGAGGGAACACGGTTTAAAAAAATAGGGCAACAAGTTCACGAGAGCTTGTATTCTTTATTTTACTATCTTTCATTCACTTCCGTTCTGTCGACGTTTAAAATAGGGCAACGAGCTTGTATTCTTCATTTTGCTACAAATTCCCCCTTCCTCCTGTTTCTTGCACTTTGATTTCTCCTACACGAGAAATTTCATAGTTCAACATCGATCGGCGTTAATCGTCGATTTGCCTCTGTTCTGTCAATCGGAACAGAATCCGCGGTGATTCGCGTTGTTTCTACATTTACGCCCCGGTCGTCCTCCATTCGCCACTAGCGATAGCGAATTTATTTCGAGAATTCAAAGGCGGTTAGTTACGATCACGCACTTTGTATCGGTATCACGGTGTTACGCAATTTCTTTCGATGGCTCGTACGCGCGTCAATCGGCCGCGATCAGATTGATCTTTGTTCGGTTTCGAGCATCGACCGGATCGTGATAGCGCAATATTACAAGCGTCGGACCTCCGCTGACGACGGTTTTCCACTCGACGGTGTCAAGTTCAGAAGCGTGGAGTGTCACGTTTCGAAACCAGTTTTCCACGCCTAATACGGCCTTAACGCGCCGTTGTTAAAAACATGTCGACTTGTTGTCGTTCGTCGAGCGCCCAATTTTCATTCACGATAGCAAAGGAGAGAGAGAGAGAGAGAAGGGCGAACAAATTTCGTGAGCTCGTGAATCTGTCGATATTCTCAAGCGTTTTATTTCATTTCGAGAATTAGCACTGAAAGTGTGGCTTAATTATTTCGAGACGA
This sequence comes from Tetragonula carbonaria, assembly GCA_032399595.1. Lineage (NCBI taxonomy): Eukaryota > Metazoa > Arthropoda > Insecta > Hymenoptera > Apidae > Tetragonula > Tetragonula carbonaria. Next base: position 12,653,351 of record JAUCRC010000009.1, read on the forward strand.
TGACGAGTACATACTTTTCGACGAGAGCACTTGCTGCAAGATCGAAGTTAAATTATAACAAGATGATAAATCTTCTTTTTCTGTCGTTTCTTTTTTTTTTTTTTTTTTTTCTTGAAGAATTTTTAATTTCATCGGCGCTTGCTTTTAACATTTTATTTTTTGAAAAATTATTCCACAGAGAGAAAAAACCATTAAACATTTTCAAGTCAATTCATAGAAAGAAGTAAAAAAAAAAAAAATCAAAATTAAATTATGATTGGAGGTAAAATTAATTTCGTTCTTGCACTGTCGTCGATCATGCGTCAGATTTCTCCGAACAATTCCTCTTTATTTTCAAGTGCATACTTTCTTTGTTTATTTCGTTGCCTCGAAAATATTACAAGATGCGTTTGAAATTACAAATGCAGATAACTTTTTTGCCTTTTAAATTTAACAATAAATAGCAAAAGCGAGTACATAACTCGACATAAACGCTCAAGGGATCAATTATTTGGAAGAAGAATCGTCACGAATTGTCGATTCGTCGCCATCTTCGACATTCGTTGAATCCGAAATCCATTAATTTGCTAAACATTAAATATTTGTACTTCTGTACGAGACAAAAGTGTCAAAATAATCTGCAAGGACTACAGAGTACAAATACTAAAATACAAATGGATTCCGTGAAAACACTGAGAAATCGCTCGAAATGTTTATTATGATCGACCGAATGAAATGAATTTCTATTTAGACTCCATTATTATCATCGCGAATTTTTATACATTACGATTATGCAGTGTTGCTTGAAATTCTGTTATTACATGCAATTACGTTATTACATATATCGCGTCGCATGCTTATCGAAATTTATCGCGTAATTATCGTCGTAAAAAATGGACGAACTGAATTCCACTTAGATTTCATTATTATCGTCGTGAATTTTTATTACGTTACATGCGTATATATACGTGATTACGTATTTACGCGTTGCTATACTTATCGAAATTATCGCATAATCGTCGTGAAAATAGGGGGGGGGGGAAAATGATACAAAAATTCGCAGTTGAATTTCGTCGTTTCGGTGCTCGAGATTTCAGTTTAATCCTCCTTGGCGAAAGCCTCGTTCACGATACAAAATATCGAAACGAGCGAGAGAGTGTTTTTCCGGTTCGAATGTTACTCCCTTGTATTCCCCCGTAGGAGTCAGAACGCTTGTCAACGCTCGTCGGGCGTCTAATCTTCCTAGGGATGTGTGCGCGTTGCAATTTCTAGGTCGACGGAGTTTCTGGAAACGGCGCCATTATGTCCTTCGTCCTGGCGTGCATCGCGTTTAATTTCGAGAAGTTACCGTTTCCCTCTCTCCCCCTCGCCCACTGTTCTTTCTGCCCGCTTCGAGTACACGCGAGCGCACATTCTACGCTGCCTCTTAACAGGCCGACGAGAGAAATTTCCCAAGCTCGCGAGAGAGCGCGCACTATTTCCGGGCGATATTTATAATGGCGTGGCGGCCACGAGGTCTTCGAGCTCGGTCTCCCGCGATTCTCGTCTCGACGTTCTCGAAAACGTTTGCGAAATTCCTCGAAACGACGATTTCCCGACGCGTTCTCAACGCGAGAGGACACGAGGGAGCCGAATAAAAATAAAAATAATGGTGAAACTGTTGCCCCCTTGATTCACTTGGGAGGACCACATACTTGTGTTGTGGGAACTGAATAATGATTGACTATTGTACTATCTTTATTGTGTGACAAACAAGCCTGATGGCTTGTTTCTGCTAGATTCAGAAAGCTTGGCTTCTCTGGCGATGAATGAACAAGGTGACTGACGACTCGAGTTCGTAAGATATCCTTGGCCGAATACCGACTGATGATTAGTTTGATGAATGTTCAAACACTCTGTTCTTGTGTTCTTACGTTCGAAAAATCACTCTCTCTCTCTCTCATTTCTTCGAAGCCTTGGATTATCCTTTTCAAAGGAATCTGAGAGGGATGTGTTAATCCTCTGTCTGTCTGTTTATTTTCTGGCTAAGTGTCACTCGGGATCTTGCTCACCAACTGAACCGTGACTCTGATTTTTGCATCAAGACCACTTGAGAACGGGAGGGCGAACCGTCGTACCGACGAGGATAGCGAAAGTCCGAAACGGACTTTCTTTGCCAAACTAATGCTAGAAGTCTATTCCTCCATCAGTGATTCCTTGCTTCTCAGTAGTGCTTGTATCAATGACGCATGCATCGTAAGTGTTTCAACGTCTATGGGGGCCCTAACATAAAATCGTAGCGTAGCACTGTCTCCGTGTCGATCACTTCGCGGTGTATAAGCAGTTTCTTTCGGTCTTACTTTTCCAAGGAAGATGCCTGACGCGGTTACAAATCACGATCGCTCGGTACGGTTCTCGATCTCGCCGCGGGATTATTCCTGCGATCGTTCCGCGAATCCTCGGATTGTTTTCCCTCCTGGGGAAGGGAGCGCAGAGCCTGCGTTTTCATTGAAAATTGCTCTCGGTATTTTCACGGTGAAACGAGAGGTGAACTGGTCCGCGATGGTGATCGATGGCTTCTTTCTTCGCGAGACGTCGGAAAAATGAAAGAGAGAGAGAGAGAGAGAGAGAGAGAGAGAAGTCGCGAGAGCTCGACTTCGACTGAGAAACGGACCACGATTGTTCCGACCACGTATTCCGTGCTAGGAATTTTAAGGACCTCCCAGACGTCAACGACCTTCTCCCAGGTTTCCAAAGAGAGTTTCCGAGAGGAACGGTTGTCCTATCCTATCGAGATACGTCGCTCACGTTCCTCGCGATACGTTTGACCGTTTGTTACGAGGTAGGGAGTACTTCTTCTACCGAAGAAGAGGTAGAAAAAAAATTGTGGCAGATATTAAGGTAAGATTCGAAATCGATTTATCAACGGTGAGATCTACTTACGCGCGGCGCCGTCGTTCCTGCGCGATGTCGATTGAAATTCGCCGAGAGAGCGAATGGAAGAGTTCGCGGGGATATCGAGGCCGGTGACAACCGAGAGGAATGTCAATTACGTAATTTTCACGGAGGAACAAGACGGTGTCGTCGACGAGGCGGAAGAACGCGACCTGCAGCCCCGACGAAACTACGCTATACAAAACGTGTTCAATATAACGCCAGACGTATCCACGTGTTATTGAATTGGCCAATAAATCGCAGTGCGATTTTTTTTTCTAAAGTAAATAACATTTTGACAACCCGTCACTTTTCGCCATCTTTCTCGCAGTTTCGTAATTTCGTAAAACTGATAGCCAGGTACCTAGTTTCGTAAAACTGGTATCCAGGTACCTATTTTCGGGATCGCAAAGATTTTTCCTCTTAAAGATTTCGAAGGTCTGATGGTAAGGTTTAGCGAATAAGGAGGATGACACGTTCCATCCTAGCTGCAACAATTTCTAACGACGTCATCGTGACGAAGGACAACTCCTTTTCGTGAATTCTAAACGTTCTTGATGAGAATGGCATTACTTAATTCATACAGTTGTCCGCAGCACACGTTCGAATTGATCGTTTCTTATAAGCAGTTGAAGTTTGGGCTGGCTTGCTCCACGATCTTTTCGAGTCGATGTTAAGGCTCTCACACACGTTGAAACATGCATCGACTCCTACGTTTCACGAAACCTGCCTCCGCACTACCGATTCTTCAGTTTTGTGACGCCAACTTTGACGCTAACACGTGTCTTAAAATGTCGGATGGTCTTCCAGCTCCATTGTAAAGCGAGCCCTTTCCTATTTCCCCCCTCCACTGCATCGATCCCCTCCACTAAGGAAATTTCAATGTAGCGGAGAGATCGATGCAGTGGAGGGGGTAGCGCTAGCGATCCGAAAAGTGGGGGCAAGGGCCGCCAGTTAGCCAACTCTGCTGTAGACGATGCATTTTTCATTGCCTGTTAGCGTACGTTTCAAAAACAAATCGTCTCCCTCGCGTTTCACATATGACAATGCGTTTAACCAGATGAATTTCTTCAAGTTGGTGCAGTGTCCGAACGTCGAATTTTTCTTTCGCATCCGAGTGTCTTTAAACGATTTTTCACGCTTGATTTTGACACGTTCAGAATTTCTGCCACGACGTCTCGCGTCGCGCAGCGATGATTTGCATCGACTAAACGGAACGCGCTTTATTTTGTCGCTATCGATCTCGTCTTCCCTGGCGTGGTGCACGTTTGATGTTGAAACCATCGAAACGAAGTTTAGCAGACCACTTCTGGCGCATGCGTTCCGATAAAGCATCTTTACCACACACATCGCAAATCTTTTTCTTTGATTTTTCATCTTTTGCAAATTACACATAATGAAAAAAAGAAAAGAACACGACCAATTTTGAGCGCATAATTTGAAACGTTCTCTGTCAAGTGGATCAACGATCTCCAGGATTGAACTAAAAAGTTACTTACATTTCGCTACGCCTACAGTCAACTGTGTTCGGAGGAAAAACTATCGCACGGACTTACCGGCTAATCTAATAGAATCGAAAACGTCAGCTACCGGATATTGAGAATGGAAACAGCTGGTACAACCACGCTTTGTACTCGGAATGGAAATAACGCTGACCATATCGCCTTGATGTTCTCCGTCCCTCGAGAAATTACTCGATCTTCGCTACGTCTATGTCTCTTCTCCCTTTCTCCTCTTTCGCCTCTATCTCCGCAGTTCTTCCTTTCTGAGAGAAGCATCCGTGGCTTTCCGCGAGATTTACGACTTTTTCGCGGCTCTTAGAGATACCGCCACCGCGGGCAACCAACTCGTGAAACAAAGCTGCAGGGAAATGCAGCTATCCGCAGAGCTCGCGTTTCCACCATCCCCCTTCGTTACTTCGCAACGTTCACGTTTCAACGAAGAGAAACGACTCGAGCGAGGGGGAAACGAATTTTTTAACCGGTAGAGGCGACAAACTATACGGTGTGTAGCGACAAATATATCGTTTCGTCGAAACGTTCTCGGGAAATTTCACGTCCACCAGCTAAGTGGGGATCTCCAAATGATCTAGTCCCCGTGATAAATAAATTGTAGCTATTGCAACATGTTATAATGAATTGGGTCTATGGAACGGCATCGCGAGAAGAAACTTCTCTTCAGCCTGTAACTGGGAACACGAGAACGTCTGGAGGAGTAAGAACTGTTGCTTGTGGCAGAGGAGTAAGATTTCTTGCTCTTCAATTTTATTTTTTATATTAGTCAATCCTTATGTATTAAGAGATCCATATAATTTTAAAATAGCTAATCCAATAATCATTCCTCGTATTAAACCAGAATGATATTTTTTATTTGCTTAATCAATTCCCAATAAGTTGGGAGGAGTAATTATACTATTTATATCAATTTTTATTTTATTTTTAATTCCTTTATTAAATAATAATAAAATAGAAAGGCTAAAGTTCTATCCAATAAATCATTATTATATATATATATATATATATATATATATATATATATTGGATATTTATTAATAATTCTATTATACTAACATGATTGGGTGGACAAATAATTGAATACCCTTTTACTAAATTAAATAATTTCTTTACATTCACATATTTCTTTTATTATATTTTATACTTAATAATTTTTTTGATTTAATAATAAAAAACAAACTTTAAGTTAATGAACTACAATAAATATATGTTTTGAATACATAATATAGAGGTAGTTGAAACTATTATCTATATATATAAAATACATAATATAGAGGTAGTGAGAAATACGTTTCTTTTTCACATGACTTATTTTCAAACATAAAAAGATATTTTGTTCACCATCTAATTGTTTATAATCTTCATTCTGTATTAAGAAATATGTTTCTTTTTCACATTACTTATTTCCAAACATAAAAAGATGTTTTGTTCACCATCTAATTGCTTATAATCTTTATTCTGTACTAAGAAATATGTTTTTCTTTTACATTACTTATTTCTAAACATAAAAAGATATTTTGTTCGCCATCTAATTGTTTATATGATTTATATTATCTTTATATGTCTTTATATGTCTTTTTGACTTTATATGTCTTCATTCTGTATTAAGAAATATGTTTCACTTTCAAAGTGATCATACGAGCCCTGACGGTAGGAATAGGTATACATGAAGGCTCGGTAGGTTTAGTGTTAATACGATGCACAGGTATCTTACAAGGGATCCGGATAATTTTGGTTTATCTCATGGGTACTCGAGTGTCTTCGTAGTTTCTCACGTAGTTTCTTGTGCAAAGGGGTACTCCAGATGTCTCTAGTGTCGAGAGGTACGCCGCGAGACAAAATCCGACGAGTCAGCGTCGTCATTGGGATTCATTTTAGGTTGTCACACGCTACGTACGTACATAATCGTGAGGTGGGAATAGCTCAGTCAGTAGAGCATCAGACTCTTAATCTGAGGGTCCAAGGTTCTCGAGCTCCTGTTCGGGGCATAAAAAAGACATTGTCTTTTAGGACAACAACACGGGAGAGCTCTGTGTGTTGTATAAAAAGGTCTCCCAACGTGCGGAGGGCGGCCATCATGGAGGTTTTAGTCGGTAAAAATCCGACACTACTTTGGTCTTCCCTTGAAAGAGACACTCGGGTGTCTTATGAAGATTTCCTCCACGTAAAAAAAAAAAAAAAAAAAAAAAAAGAAAAAAAGACGTACATAATTAGCGTCGATGGATCGCCTGTCGTCGCGATCGATCGGAAAGAAAGACGCATCGCGGCGGGATGATGCAAGACACGACGAAAGGCCGACCTCGAACGTCGTGGATCATTTATTTCACGCGACTTTCTTCCGCGAGGCGTGTTTCCGAGAAGGAAATGCCCGCCAGAAACTCGACTCTTGCATCAGCCTCTCCAGTGTGGTTGGTATTCGCGTTTAGCCCAATTACTCCCTCTTTGCTCGCCATTCTTCTTTCCCTCTCTCTGCATTCACGTCGTGTGTTCCTCTCTCGTCCTTTTTCACGCCGTCGTTCTCTTTCACCCCTACTAGAGACTTTCTCTCTTTCTCTTCCACCGATGCAGTGTAATCAGCCTTCTAGGCGAGGCACACGGCGACTCACGTGTTGTTACACTTACACACTTGTCAGCCCTGAATTCTCTCGCGTGCCTTTCCAATGCGCGAGAACTGCATCGGGAGTTGCATCAGCCGATGTATTCAGCCCACTCCGTGCTGTGTGTATTCACCTGCACCCCACCTAACAGCCAGCCACTTTTTCTCATTAAAGATCCGATCGATCCTCGTCTCGTCTCGTTTCGATCGGTTATGAAATCATCGAATGAAACGCCAAACGCGTCGACGCGATTTCGCAACGCGACGCGGAAAAACGCGCGCGAAAAATCGTCCGTGATACTGCTCGAAACAGACAAAATTTGTTGAAGTCTGTCGATATTATTCGTCATCGAACGACGAGGTGACGGACGTGTATTATTAGGTCGAGATAATTTTCTTCTTCTTTTCGAACGATGCGTTTGTCATCCTAATGACTCGTCGAATCCGACAAGTAATCTGCTAACAGTTAGCAGTAGACAAGCTATCCCTGAGTCTTATCCTAGTGCAGCAGCAACGTAGTCACGTAGTCAGTAACATTTTTTTCACGTCGGAACCAATCGAATTCTACGGCGTTTGAAACGAGCTACCTGACAATTGGTACAACAACTAACTGCAAATAACCGGCGATGATATATCAGAACGACTAGATTAGGATATAATTTGTTGTTTGTTTGTCCACCATTGTCCATTGGAGGCTAGAAAAATAACAACAAAAGAGATAAAAGCACGAAATGACCAACCATGGTCTCTCGCAAGTGCAAGACTTATTTCCAGTACAGTTCAACCATCGAAACTACGTTTTCGCTCCACTTCGGTCGACTTATCGTCGCTTGGGTGCTCCGTGTGCCCGTGGTTTTCTTCCCGACAAAGAAGTTAATATCGCGCTATGTTTCGATAAAGAGGCAGGCGCGAGACGGGCGAGCGAAGTTGCAGTTTCACAGAAGAAAGACGACAAAGAGATCTTCTTTTTGCGAGAGCTGTCTCTCTCTCTCTCTCTCTCTCTCTCTCTCTCTTTCTGCGAGGAGGAGAAGTTTCGTGCCGAAACAACTGAAAGCGAGCAAAACGAAGTCCTGTCGGCCGGAACCGGCTCGGATCGCCGGGATGAAGAGACGAGGAGGAAAGGAGAATGGCAGAAAGGTGAAGAAGCGTAGATCCCGTCCGTCGGTGAAAAAGAAGAAAAATGATTGGATCGACCGGGGGGGAAGAACCAACACTGGCGGTGAAAGAATAAACCGCAGGGGAATGCAAGAACCAAGGGCCGACCAAGAGATAGGGGGCACATCGGTGGAAGGAGAAAAAGAAAAAAAAAAAAAATAATGGCCTCCCGGTCACGCGAGAAGTCGTTTTTCTTCGATTTCAATCGCGTTTCGGAAAAAGCCTTCAAAAAGGAAAGTGTTTAATTCCGCGCGCACGTGAAGCGCGAATATTTCGAAAAACGCGGCTCGCTTCGATCGCGCGCTCGAAGAGAACTCGAATGAAATTTGGAAATTGGCGATTCGCGGCAAGAACTCGAGAGGGAATATAGTTCCCGAAGTGTCGATCACCGATTTCGATGGAATTTCGCAATTTTCGCAAGAAATATTTGACACGTTGACCTTTTTCTTTCTTTTTTTTTTTATTGGCAATCGTCGATGTCGAAAGGGTGAGAACTAACCTCAAATTTGCGGCTCCGATATTTTCAGTCAAATATCTCGGAAATCACCGAAGATACAGTTTTTGCGTGAAATTGATGAAATCAGTGTTTTTTCAACTGGTGCCATTTTACGAAAAAACCGCTTGTTTTTGATGCAAACGATGCATTTAAAGAACCATATTTTGTTTTTATAAGTTATTCTCATTGTTATCGTTGATATCCAGATGATTGTGCGTATAGCGGCGGATTGTTAAAATTGAATTGAACTTTTGCTTCTTTTGCTTCTCGTCACGGATATTGATATTCGATCGAAGACTTGTTGACATTTTGTTCGCCTCTTACATTCTTCGCGATAGAAGCCGAAACCCATCGACAAAATTCTGAAATTGATTTAACTGCGTCGATTTAATTAAATCATTAAATTAAATGGCCCGGTTGAGGTTTAAAAAGTCTGAATGGACAATATGGAGACTCTTGTTAGCGCGCGTCTGTTATAGTTGAACGTAACATGGCCGATTCATTACTCGTTGCATTGAACCTAAACTCATTTACATTACCCTCGCGATATATTTAAAAAAACCACAATGTAGAAGTTTCTCCGAGTGAATCGTTAATTAAAGTTTCTCGAATATTCGTTCCCTCGTAATATATGAGAAACGCGTACTCGATCTCGAGGTAAATGTATTGAATATTCGTTTATGAAAATTACAGAAATTACGGACAAATTGGAATCTCGATCTTTGCAAAGAGATTCACCAAAGAATGAAAACTGATAGAACAGACACTTTAGATTATTTATTTAGGCTTTTGAGCCAAACTATTTGTTACGCGGATAGCCGCGCAGAATTTCATCGAAATTTCTGAATGACCGATTTCTCCCTTCTTCTTCGTTTGAAAAAAAAAAAAAAAAAAATCTGGTTCTTCTCCTCTTACGTTCGACGTTGCTCCCTTTTCGAATAAGTTTTCGCATGTCGGCGGCGAAACTTCACTTTGACGGGGCCAAAAGCTATCTTACGCTCGATCGACGGACGAACCGCGATCGGATTTTCGTTTGAAAGCACCCCGGTGGTGCTCGGTTATGTACGCGCAACTTTTCGATCAACATGATCAACGAGATTATGTGCGTGTATCGTATATCGATAGAGTAGGAGAACGCCACGCTGTTCGCGAAAGTACTCGTAATTTCATTTCGCCGGATGTCTCTCTTCCTCCCCTTTCCGATTAGCCCCCCCCCCCGGACGAAAACGAAGTCAGGCTAACGGGGTTCGACGTGATTTCCGCCGCGAATCCGATCGAAACTATTTTTCGAGGACGTTGGAAACTTCCAACCTTCGCCAACGTTCGCTACGACTCTCGAACGTAATATCGAATTACGAGTTCTCCGTCCCGGAGGAGAGACGTCCATCGAATGGAAATAATTGAAAAACAACCGGCCGAAGACACCCCCACCCCCCTCGAAAACTGGGGACTTTCGTTACGCGAAGGAATTTACGACTTTTCTTGGCGGAGGGACGACACTTGGCCCAACCGAGAGCTGGATCAAGCAGAAGTGGATGTTTATTACGACTTCCGGGGGAGGTTCGGCAACTTCACGACGCATAAATGTTCAATGCAACGGTGTACCGATGTATCAACGATCTCTGCCAATGGCTCTGAACTAGTTTCAGCGTTCAGGATTGCGTTCTATCTCGTGGTCTGTGATTCGCAACGTGTCCTACGTTTAATCGGCTGCAGATATTCTAAGCAAATATTCCGATTTTCTCGCAAATCCCTCTGTCACGTGACTGAGTAACCGTTCGTCCGATCGGAAGGTCCTTTCGACGAAGAGATTTAACGCGATTCATATTCGAGATCGCGCCTGTCACGTTGCACGACGTAGATCGGATCTTTCGTACTCGGTGTGGCTCTTTCGAACTATTGAAAATTAAATCAGTGACCGCGGCGCAATTACATCCCTCTGTCGAGAGGCTTATATATATATATATATATATATATATATATATTTAAAGTTACGCTTCTACAAAGTTACGCGTTCGTGCTTTGAAATCGTTTCGACGAAATATTGCCACGTTTTGCGCGGCGGAACGATGAAAACTCGTTTGTACCGTTAGCAACCAACCATCAGTCGGCAAGTCACGATGTCATCGAAACATCGATCGTGCGGAGAAGGCGTATAAATTTGCCGTCTGTTTCTTCTTTCGTTCGCTTCGCGAGAAATTTGATTGTTTCAAGATCTCGTTAATCCTCGATACGCTTGGAACTACGAGACTTTCACATTAATTGAAATTAGCCTGGTCCAGCGTTGGCATATGCAAACTTGAGAGCACGCGAGAGATTTCGCACAGCGCCCAAAAAAATTATATAAAGAAAAAAATAATGCAATGAACTTTAACTTTATGTGACAAACTCTTTTTTAAAACTTGTATCTTTTAAATTTCTAATCAATGTAAAGCACTAGAACCCCTTCGCAGATTTTATTTCAAAAAATCTCTCGAAATTTGCCACCAAGTTGACGCTTGCATTCATTAATATTTTCTATGCATGCATTAAAAATTCGACTAAGAATTCAAATTTATTGCAACGTTAACTTTTGTATTTTAATTTTGTACTATTTTCTTTATATTCGATAAATACAATTACATGAATTTATGCAATATGTTTATTTATGTATAATAAATATTGGATCACTGGCACGGGAAGAAAATTGAGATAAATTTTTATCCAAATTTGGCACAGCGATGAAATCTTGTTCGCCATCCCTGGCCTAATCGAAACGGTGCGAACAGAATGCTTCCGTTTCCTTTGCAATCAAACTTATAGCTAGTTACTACCGTTTACGAGCAAGTTGGAAACTGAATACACCTCGAACGCCCCTTGTATAGTGTTCAACCGCTCTCGAGAGAATGTACGTACGTGTATTTGTATTTACGCGCTGTGCGTTTCTACTTGGAATCGTGGAAACACGCTCGAGTATTCGATACGCCGAGGTGAAATTTCGCGCGGGTCCAGGATTATAAAAATAAACGCGAGGAGGAGCGCGGTGGAATTCTCGATACGCGAAGCGTATCCCAAGCGGGTCGGAGGAAAAAGCCGCGGTCCGCGCGCTCCAGCTCGCAAAACAGTACTCGCCGTACTTTTATTTCTCTCTTGCCAATCATTCGGCGACGATGCCGCGTCTCTCTCTCTCTCTCTCTCTCTCCGTTCTCTTTCCTCGAGCTTTTTCCTCCTCGAGGAGCGAATCTCGCTGCCTCATCGATATTCGATGCTTTTGACAGAGCTCTTTCGCCGGTTCTCCTCTTTATTGTTTCCCATCGATGGTGCGGTAAATTTCTTTGCGAACGCTGCGAGACGGTTTTCAACCATCTCCGTTCGTTCGTTTTCTCTGCCAGAGCGTTCTCTCTGTCTCTCCTCGCGTTTTTCGATTTCCAGCCATCTCCATGGGCGAGATCTTCGATTGAAATATAATTCGAAAGTTTCGCGTTACTCACGCGGCGACTCACGGCTGCTTTTAATTGCCAGGAAGAACTTTTATTCCTTCCGCCGGCGCATAGCGATCGCGACGAGTCGGCAATAAAGTTCGGCGATTGCAAGTCGGGACGCGAGCTTTTAGCAAATTGTATTCCCTCGTGCGGGGGGCTTGAGATAACAGCCGCTCGAGGCGGTGCTCGATCCAACTCCAACACGTGCGATAACAGATTCCGATAATCGCGCTGTTTATTCCCTTCGTTTTTCGGTTTTTCCAGGCTAAATAAGCCCGAGGATTTGTCTGTCTCTGCACTTTCTCTACTTCGTCGTAGGTAAATCCGCGTTGCTTTCGCGTCGTTCGAAAGATTATATCATAAACAGAGAGATGTATAATGTAAAAAGATTTGTATTCTAATTTAAAAAAAGGTTGCATTCTAACCTAAAAAGATTATATTCTAATTTAGAAAGTTCTAACTTGAAAAGGTTATATTCCAACTTGGAAAAATTATGTTCTAGCTTGAAAAAGGTTATATTTCAATCTAGAAAAAATTATATTCTAACTTAAAAAAATAACCTTTAAGGATAACCTTAAACCTACCTTAAAAAGATAAACTTTTTAGATTAGAAAATAAAACTAAGGAGGTTATATTTCTAACTTGAACCTAACCTAATCTTAACCTAGAAAGATAATATTCTAACCTAAGAAGGTTATATTTCAACCTAAAAAAATTATATTCTAGCTTTAAAAGGTTACATTCCGATCTAGAAAAAATTATATTCTAACTTAAAAAGATAACCTTTAAGGATAACCTTAAACCTACCTTAAAAAGATAAACTTTTTAGATTAGAAAATAAAACTAAGAAGGTTATATTTCTAACTTGAACCTAACCTAATCTTAACCTAGAAAGATAATATTCTAACCTAAGAAGGTTATATTTCAACCTAAAAAAATTATATTCTAGCTTTAAAAGGTTACATTCCGATCTAGAAAAAATTATATTCTAACTTAAAAAGATAACCTTTAAGGATAACCTTAAACCTACCTTAAAAAGATAAACTTTTTAGATTAGGATATAAAACTAAGGAGGTTATATTTCTAACTTGAACCCAACCTAATCTTAAAAACCTAAAAAGATCATGTTCTAACTTAAAAAGGTTTATATTCCAACTTAGAAAAATTATGTTCTAGTTTGAAAAAGGTTATATTTCAATCTAGAAAAAATTATATTCTAACTTAAAAAGATAACCTTAAACCTACCTTAAAAAGATAAACTTTTTAGATTAGAAAATAAAACTAAGGAGGTTATATTTCTAACTTGAATCCAACCTAATCTTAAAAACCTAAAACGATCATGTTCTAACCTAAAAAGATTATACTCCAACCTAAAAAAATTATATTCTAGCTTAAAAAGGTTATCCAAGGTTATCCAGTTTTGAAAAAAATCATATTCCAACCTAGAAAAGTTACATTCTACAACCGTCGTTTTAAAAGTTTTATTATTACTCAGCATTCTTCGGTGCCTTCTTAATCTGAGCGTACTGAAAATTTTCTGAATATTATCAAGAAGCGCAGAAAACAGCGGACCGGTGAAGCAGATGATCGTTAAATCGCGTTAGAACTTCGAACGATCGTTGAGACCGTGGGAGATAGGGGACCTAAGTTTGCGAGATCAGAAGTTCGAACAGCCAACGCGCCAACCGGTTGTGTACGTGCGTTGTTACGGCCCGTTATCCGTGGGATTTTCAGCGACGACGAATTACCATTAAATTTCATCGAGTCGACTAAAAAAAAAAAAAAAAAAAAAAACTGATCACGACGAAGCTGAATACACACCCGTTAAATTACCGCGAATGCGCGAAGCGTCTCGCACACATCATACGTAGCAGTATTGGAAGCAATATTCGCGATTTCGCATGGAAATACGTAAATTATCGCATTTCCACGCGGTTTGAATATCAATATCATCGTCGACTATGTTATCGCGAGTACGAGTAGAAGCAGGGCGAAGGGATCGTTTGTTTAATCCTTCGGATTTGGATCGCGAAATCGACGCGCTATCGGACAGGACGTTCCTTTCTGCAGGCGAGGAGGGATGGGGGAAAAAAGGGGCAGCGACGAGAGAGAAAAGACAAGAAAATGGAAAAGGGAGGGAAAATGGAGAAGGAAGGAGAAAATATCATAGAGAAAATATTGGAAAGGGGGAATATAACGCAGCGTGAACCGCGAATGCGTGAAAATAATCTTTATCCTTTCGGCGGGGATCCGGTTCGGAAGCGGAACCGGAATCCAGGAACCCGGGGATGGAAGGGGATGGAAACGGGAAGGGGATGGGGGTGCGCATGTACGCGACAGGGGAGCGGAATAAACCCCGTGTGGACGCGCTCACATCGCGGCGCACAGTCTCCCCGACAGCACGTCTCTCCGCGTAGCTCCTCTCCCTGGCAGCCTAACTCTCGGCAGCCTAACTCGTTTATTCTCGTTTATTCTATCGCGGAGATCGCCGAGCGAGTTTTTCGTTCCTCTATATATCCACTGTTATCGAGTCTGGTCGATCTCGTTCTCGCGAATGCCGGCTGATTAACATCGTCCCACGATCTTTCCGAGCATACTTTTCGAGCGAATAAAAGAGCAAGCGGTCGTCGTCGTCGCGGTTCTCTCCTCGCTTCCGGGAAAATGATCTACCGCGCGTCACATGTCACTGGAGTCGAGGAGGATCGCAGCGTCGCGTCTCGCGAGTGAAGACGAAGTTTGACGTCGCGAGACCTCTGTGTGCATCGAGACCGTGCGTCGATCGAAGATTACAAGGATCGAGGGAAACATTTCGGTACTGTTGGACCTCGTGCTGCGCTGGGCAGCCAGAATGTCGTTCCTGCGGGGGTTGTGGAAGAGCAGCTCGAAACACAAGAGTAAGCTACTCCTCTACGTATGTGTATCATCGTCTGTTTAAAAGCTTCTCGCGGCTGGTCTCGTCTCTCGTCTCCTCTCCGTTTCCTACTCCCGGCGACAGCGTTTCTAATCGATGTCAAATTGCAGCACACACGCTGACACATGGGGCCAGAGTTCACGGTTTTCTGATAAGCTGCGCCGTCGTTGTCGTCGCCGCGTAACTGGCGCGAATCGCAATCTTTGTTAAAATCGTACTATGCGTACCATGTACTTCGTTTAGGATCAACTCGAGTGACCTCTCCCGATATGGTCGACAGACCATACACAGATTGCCATAGATCGAATTTTTTTTTGATTTCCTGGCTGAAAAATCACCAGAGATTGCCTTTATCTCTCTATGCGCGACTTTGCGAAAACAGTAAAGACGAAAAGCGTTAGAGAGTGCGCATCTCCTCGACCACCGCGTAACATCGAAACTCATCGTTGCCGAGGCAGACAGACAGACAGACAGTTTTAAGAGTGTTTCTCTCTTTTCTCTCTTTTTTTTTTTTTTTTCTTCTCCCGAGCGTGTCCACTCGGTCGCGCTCCGGGGGGAAAAAAGGGGAAAGGGGTAAAAGTAATCGAAATACCAGTCGGACGCGATAATCGATGAAATTGCATTTTCCCCGGTTGGCGGACAGAGGAAGCTTATTTACTGGAAGTTATTAGTTGCTCGGAAGATTAACGGTAACACCGTGCAGCTGCAAAATGTCGGGAAGCGATAACAGAGAGGAGGTGGAGGTGGAGGTGGAGGCAGTGGCGGCGGCAGCAACGCGGCAGTTAACGCGATTATTCGCAATAAGCGGCGTAATAGAGAGCCGCGTTTAAGATTATGGTAATGCATGCCGGGTCGTGTTATAGGCGCAATGTGACCTCTCCTCCCTCCCCGCCCCGGAGCGCTGATTATTGATCATAAAATTTGCATAATCTCGCGACACGACGATCAAAGAATGCCGATCGTACTCTCTCTCGAATGCCGAGACTCAATTTTCAGTGTCATCTCGGACTGTGTGTCCACTATCTCTCTCTCTCTCTCTCTCTCTCTCGTCCTCTGTCGTCTCGAACTCGAGAAGAAGAATCGACGACGACACAGTCGCTGCTGCACAGTGTAAAAGTTTGCCCCGCAGCAGAAGCTCCGGCCCGTACCGAGTTCTCTCGCTTCCATGCGGGGAGCAGCCTTTAACTTTCAATTTCCAAACGCGCGCAAATCGAATCGTTGGCGTTCGTTGGAACGTCCCTTTCGCCGGTGCACGCGGAACTCATAATTTGTTTTATCGATCGGCCCCCCCCTCCCCCGCGAATCCGCGAATACTTCGTATTCAGCGCGCAGTCTGAGAGAGCGGGGGGGGTGGGGGTGGGGTTGGGAGGGAGGGAGGGAGAAAAAAATGCGAATCGACATCGTTTCGTCCGATGCGAAGGAACGAAATTAACCGGGGGAGGAAAAATGTAATTTTCACGTCGCGATGCGGATGTAGCGAGCGTCGTCGTCTGAATACGCCTCGTCGTTCGTCGAGAATATTCTCTTCTCTATTCGGTATATATGGTTGCGTAAGAAGCGGAGCCAAGACAGTGTTTTCGCAATAACGTGCAACGATAGCCGCAACGATAGATCGATTTCTCGGGATCTCGCGAGAATTGCCAAGAAGAATTCATCGGTCGTCCATGCCATGACGAAAGAATCGGGAACGGATGGGAAAGGGATTTCGAGGGAGTTATCCGGGAGAAAACAATCCGGCGGAGGAATTCCCCATCGATGTTTCAGAGTCGTTGAACGAAAATAAATCCTGCTTAACGATGCAACTCGTTGCGCTCAGCTCGAGCGTACTCGCCCTTCGGACTCGCTTTCGTTTTCCGTTTTCAATCCGCGTTTCGACAAGACTTCCTCACATAGCTTTGGCGCTACGTGCATGCGGCGCCAAATAATAAATTATATAATATTGTACAATGATACTAAATAATAATAAGTAATATATAAATTATATCAATCATATAGTACTATGTAATTTATATTATAATTTATATATAACACTAAATTATATAATTTATACTAAATACTAACAAGTAATACTCATTTTTACGGTGAAAAAAAAAAAAAGAAAAAGAAAACGCCTCGCTTCGTTAATGCGGAATGAAAGTTTTTTTACGCTCGTTACAGAAACGGAGCTACGCGACGAATTAACACGTCCCGTGGCGGGCCGATTTTCGATTACTTTTCGTTTCGAACCATGTCGTTTTCGATTAAAAATTTTGCATGCCTAAAGTATGCCTTGCAACTTTTATAAAATAGTGGCAAAAACTATAATTGTCAAGAAAAGCGTCTAGAGTCTAAGATGTATTATATACAGAATAAAGCAATAAATTTCAGAATATTATTTTAACAAAACAATTCTTCGATGCCAAAATCAATTTGAAATGAAAGATGTTTTGTTGCAAATATTTTTAGTATTATCGTTCACGTATCGTTCTAGATAATAACAAATAATATTAAATAATAATAATTTATTATACAAATTATATAATACATTATATAATAAATTATATAATAAATTATATAATATTGTACAATGATACTAAATAATAATAAGTAATATATAAATTATATCAATCATATAGTACTATGTAATTTATATTATAATTTATATATAACACTAAATTATATAATTTATACTAAATACTAACAAGTAATACTCATTTTTAACTTGTTACTTTGATAACAAATTTCACAGCGTCTTCCTATCGAATCGAGTTGATCTCAACAAACAAAAGATCGGGAAAAACGTACGTACGTCGTATAGGATAAACGCTGTTAAACATGTTCATCAAGATGTCATCAATATGACATTATGACTTTGTAACAAATTTCTAAATATTGTAAATTCGTTTTACAATGGAAATTCCGAATTTCTTTTCGCTCGAACGAAATGTTCACGTGGTGCACCGAAACGGAACACTTCGCCTAATCCACGAATTTTCGCGTCACCGCTGCGACGATTAATCGCTGTATTCTTCGATTAATTTCAATTCGTACCCGGCGCGGTTTCATTTGAAAGCGCGGGAATGAGACGCAACGGGGAACACGCTGACTGCAAGTTCCTCGCAGCGAGAGTTCGGACCGATGGTAATGAACTTGTCGCGCAGCAAATTACACGCGTAACGATTAACGAGAGACGAGAGATTCGCCTCGTCTCGTCTCGTCTCGTCTTGCCTCGTTTCGATCGCAGTCGTACGAAATTTCGCGGAACGATCGATCGGAAAGAAATTACGATTACGTCGAATTTGAAGCTTGAGGTTAACACGTTGACTGCCAGCTACGAGATATCTCGTAGTTTGTTTACTTGCCATATTTGTGCAGCTACGATGAAATTCGTAGTCTATCCGTGTAAATACGAATAGACAGCCTCAGGGAAGAGAACGAAAGAAATCATTATTGGCTCACGTGAACAGAAAATTGATTAATAAATGAACAGAAAATATAACAATACAATTTACTCGAAATCAACGAGCAAGAGAATATAACGATACAATTTATTCGAAAGCATAATAAATGAACAGAAAATATAACAATACAATCTATTCGAAATCAACGAGCAAGAGAATATCTTTATTTGTGATGAATTTTTCAAACAATCTTCCATGCAAAGGGCTGGGCTTCTCTTCACAGATCGGGATACTTTATAAATAATGAAACTCTTGCAATCTAATTTTTTTTTCGAAACTGGTTGAATCTCTTCTTCGATCAACCCATCGACGAATGCTTCTCTAAACTTTATAAGTTTCATTTTAGAAGAAAGATGCTTTATGAAAAAGTTTGTCCACATTGTGTATATATATTATATATATGTATATATATATATATTATACATTATATATTATACATTATACATTATATATTGTATGCTATATATTATATATTGTATGTTATATATTATATTGTATGTTATATATCATACATTGTATATTGTATATTATATATTATATATTATATTATATATTATATATATGTAAAAGTTTGTGCGCATTGTGTATATATATTATATATATAATATGTAATGCAACCTTTTTGGGCCATCTAATAGTCTTTCTTTACATAAGCCAATTACGAGATAATTCGCAAGATCTTTAAAAAAAAAAAAACACATTCTATATGCTTTTTTGATGATTACTATGTACTATAATAGGAGTTTTTAATAATATAATATGATTAAATTGAATTGGCTTCTTAGACCGGGATACTGAAAACTACCCTGTGGCAGTCAACGTGTTAAATTTGTTCTCGCGCGTTGTGTGCGTTTGCTTTTTCGATACGGCTTCGTCTTCGGCCACTGTTGAATGGTTTTAATCGCGAGTGCGTTTGTCCAGTGAACGCGAACTCCACTTCGCCGAGCATAACTAGGAATTAAATTTCGCCGTGCAACGTAACGAATTGGGTGGGAGATCGTCGTACTTTAATACGTTTCATAGTAGCAAAAAAAGCTTTGTAAAAATTGTCCGACGATGTGATTTCGCACGAAAAATATTTCAAACGACTTTCTCAAATGACTATTAATACCAGTAGAAATCGAAGGGTAATTTAGCCTGGCAGTCAGCTAAAATCCGAGAGGATTTTTATCCAAAAACAAAGATAACAATTTCAACAAACAGATAATAATTTTGACGAAATTATTTTCGCGACACTTTTTTTTTTGGTAAAATTTGTCTCGTTAACGTTAAGGTGAAAGTCGTAAGTGTTTCTTTGTTCTGAATTTATACAAACGTATATGAATTCCAAACTGACACGTCGACACGTGCGAAAGAGAAGCTTGATATATTCTTTTTTATTTTGGCATATAACTTTTCATATCAACTTTATACGTTTCTTTTATTTGATAGTTTCTCCTTGTAGATTCGATACCACGAATAATTATAGTCGACTGAATGCTAGTTTGCATGGTTATTTCTTAAGTTGGAAACATTATGAAACATTATAAAACGGATCGAAACGAACTCAGGTTTATAGTAACAACAGTTTTAAATATTTCATGTCCGATTTTTGAAGCGCCCGAATATTATAATGAGAGTAACTGCAGTTTGAAGAAAGATGTAAAAAGTTCTGCAAAAATTGATAATCACGAAATTCACAGTGAGATGAAGGCCATAGGCAATTTGATATTCTAAGAGGGAGCGATTCGAGAACGAGTTATTAACAGTGAATTTTTTATGCAATGCATCATCATCTGCTGTTTAATTAGCGGGACGACTTTTATTGTTACGACTTTCTCCACGTCGAGAGTTCACTTCTCCAATGATAAGAATTATATCTATCACAGAATTTCAGAGAGAGAAAAAAAAAGATTGAGAAACGGACGAATTAGCAAACGATTGTTCGTTGGGAGAATAAATTAACGAACGGTTGTTTCGGCGTTATAACAGTTAAATATAATTGAAAAAAACGCGGCAAGAGGTTTGCGGTTTCGAGAAATCGCGTGTTTCGAGAAACACGAAATCGGTATCGGGGAAATTTGCGCCGCAGCGGCTTTCGACGTCGAGTTTCGATATCGAGGCGCGACGAATCGACCCGTACTCGCGCCCGTTTCCCAACAAGCAAAAACTGCAACAGAGGGAGTGAGAAAGAAAGGCCGAAAGAGAGAGGAGGAACTCTCATTTGTCTGACAAATTTATCGCGCGATCCGCGATTTAATTCGAAATGTTTTGCTGAACGATCGGCGATGACGTTTTCGTTTCGCGAAATTATGCAGCGCGAGCGTCACGATGTTTTAATGAACAATGCGGTTGTAAAACATTTTCCTTGCTTCCTTGCTTGTTCGCGAATGTGATTTCACGCGACGCTTTGAAAAAACTTGAAACACATCGCTTTGTCGATTGTAACGCGATTCGAATTGGTCGATACGATGCGATCGGAATCGGTCGAGGGCATAACGATGTTGCGTTAACGTTAAGCGACGGAACTTTCCGCGGCGCAAGGCAAACTTTCGTCGCTTCCTTTTTTCCTCTTCTCGGAAGTTTTCTAACACGTGCGCATTTTCACGCGTTTTGTTTAAAAAAAATAAAGCGTTGTTGGACAGCGTGCCATTGTAACGCGATAACGTTTCCTCGATTTAACTGCGAAAAATGTCAAGCAAACGCAATAAAAGTAGGATAAAGTAAGAACATGCCTATTTATGCATATTTATGCGACTTAGGTTTCATTGAAAAGGAAGTAATTAAGAGAGGAACGACGATATGGCGCTATAGTTGAAACACCGAGCGCATTGTCATTTTTGCAGGAGAACTTTCTTTTTTCTCAGAAACTTTCGTGGTTTAAGAAGAAATTCAAGGTCGATAAATTTATTCTACTCATCACGAAGATGAAACTATTCCAAGGAACCATAGGTCGCAAAAATGGGAGAAAAGTTTATTCATTTAATATCGAGGACGCGTGCGCGCTAACAGCGACTTTACGTTATCGTTGATTCACACGTTATTTCGAGTAATGTTAACAGTTAGTTTTATCATTTGATTATTTAGACTCACACTGATGCTACAGAACATAAAGTCGCTGTTAGAACCCACGCGTCCGCAGCGTCAAATGATTAAGAATCTTCTTTGCCATTTTTCAAGAGAACTATTAGGTTGCCTAACAGAACTCTATGGTTAATCGGGGACAAATTTTACCTTCGCGGTCAGAAGAATACAATGCAAAGAAAAAAAAAATTTTGCACTTGAAACTTGAAATTTAAGGTCAAATTTAGTTTTGCGACAGGTTCTTTATGTGCATCTCCATCGAACCGAAGGCTGATACAGACAAGCGTTTCTTTCCACCCTGTATAATCGACCACATCTATAGCGACCAAACGCTATTCGACGCGAAATTTGAACAGCGCGGAGCTTTTTTTTTTCTCAGAAACTTTCGTAGTTTCAGAAGAAATTCAAGGTCGATAGATTTATTCTACTCATCACGAAGATGAAACTATTCCAAGGAACCATAGGTCGCAAAAATGGGAGAAAAGTTTATTCATTTAATATTGAGGACGCGTGCGCGCTAACAGCGACTTTACGTTAACGTTGATTCACACGTTATTTCGAGTAATGTTAACAGTTAGTTTTATCATTTGATTATTTAGACTCACACTGATGCTACAGAACTGTTGGTGACACATAATACGAAAATGTCGTAAAATAGACATCCACGCGTCCAGAACCATAAAGTCGCTGTTAGAACTCACGCGTCCGCAGCGTCAAATGATTAAGAATCTTCTTTGCCATTTTTCAAGAAAACTATTAGGTTACCTAACAGAACTCTATGGTTAATCGGGGATAAATTTTACCTTCGCGGTCAGAAGAATACAATGCAAAGAAAAAAAAAATTTTGCACTTGAAACTTGAAATTTAAGGTCAAATTTAATTTTGCGACAGGTTCTTTATGTGCATCTCCATCGAACCGAAGGCTGATACAGACAAGCGTTTCTTTCCACCCTGTATAATCGACCACATCTATAGCGACAAAACGCTATTCGACGCGAAATTTGAACAGCGCGATCGATTAAGAACCTCGACGTGACGCCTCGTTGCGATTTCTTCAGTGTCTCATTGCGGAAGTTTTAATTATCTCGCCAGCCTCGTCGACGAAACCTGTTACGTCCGTGGAGCGAAACGATATCGGCGAAAAGATTCGATCGAAGCTGCATTAAACGCGAGCGTCGCGCGATTTATTGATACGCGGCTACCGCGTTTTGCAATTACCCGCCGATAAAGTAGGTTCCTCCACGAGTGTCATAAATATTCATGGTCGCTGGCCACAATTGAACAATTCGCAAATGGCAATGCAAATGATCTTGTCAACCGTTCGCAGCTTCAATTTGTCGCCAGGCGACAAACCCGCCAGTTTCAGTTTCGCGGAGATCCGGCGCGCGTTTCTGTCGATCGCGGGCGTCTCAAACGTCTCGACTTCTAATTTCTAATTAAAGAACATGCCGTGCAGTGTCGTCGAGAGAATTTCGTGCAAGTTAATCCCCATTGGCACTGCCTTCTACTTAATATGGCGTTAATATAGTTGCGAGAACGGCGATGATTATCCTTCCCCATCATCCTCTGGAAAGATTCGCCGATTTCTCGAACGAAATTTGCCATTCTGCAAATTATTTCCTGTCTCGCAGCGTTCGAAATGTTTCATCGTCACATTTATATGCATGTAATATAATAATATAATTATTATGTTTATATTTATATTCAATTAATAATATATAATATAAGTACAACAATTATAATTATATATATACTATATCATTATATGTTTGTAGACGATTGTTACATTTATATTTGATTATAAATTGCGAGTAATTTACGTTGAACGTAGTAGCAATTGGTTACTGAATCATTCTACGTTGTAATCGAGCCACAAGCGAGAGGGGCTTATCATTTTCTGAAACGTGGCAACCGTCAGCAACCTGTTCCCAGGGCTGAGTTATCTCTGACACGAGGACGTACGTGCATCAGACGTGAGACCTGTCCTCACGATTGCCGTTTCCAATGGGACAACGGCGCTTGATGCTCCGCATCGTGATAAGGAACGATCGATCGCGATGTTCCCCCTAAAACCCCGACGCACGCATAAACACTCGAATAATTGAAACACCGACCGCGAGTACAATGTAGTGGTAGTATTCAAGTTCATTTCTCGGATAAACGTTCGTCGAACGGTTTAAAGGCTGTAAATTATACAGACTGAAGAAATCGGATCGGTATCGTTTCTCCACTTTCGACTTTCTCGACTGTTTCGAGTTTTGAGAAGAAGACGTTTCTCGCGTTGGAAGTTTCGCGGGGGAAATGGATTTTATTCCTGGCGAAGGGGGAGGAGGCGGAGAATCGGGATGGAGGGCAAACGGCTCGGAAAGCCGATTTAAATACAAATTAAATGGCAATCGTACGGACCGGCGCGATCGGTATCTCCTGGGTTTTTTGTCGAGATTTCTAGCATGGAAATTCGATTTTCCACGATTAACTGCACCACCGGGACTCGGGCAATGCATCGTCGATCGTGCATGCTTCGCCGTTCTTTCCGATTCGCGGAGACGATGAAAAAAGGAACAGAGGCGAGTCCAGTTCGCGAAGTTTACTCGTGTGTTCGATTCCGCGTAGAGGAACTCGATAGTTTTCAAGAGGGTTTGTTCTACGTGGTCAAGGATGACGTTACATGGTCTGCTTGACGGAGAAGAACGGTTCTTCTCTTTCTAGCACGTCTTTTTTATAATTTTGTCTGTGGCAAATCGAAGGGAGGGGCAGAAGAAACGTCGATTGCCTTATGAATAAGTGTTCGCACGGCACTTTCGAAGGACTGTTATTGAATCAGTGTTAGCACTGAGTTAATATTATCAGATCGATCATCCAACTTGTTTGATTTCATTCCGCATAATCGGGGAAAGCAATCTGATAAATGTAACGCGAGAAAGAAGTGGTTAAAGAAGTGAATTTCGTCGAAAATGAACCCCGTCGTCGTTGCACAGGGAAAGAAAAGTTTGCCCAAAGTTGCTATCATAGATGAATTCTACACCTTCGATTCGATGGAAATACATGTAATGAACTTGGGTCGTAACAGCGACTTTATGGTACTGAACGCGTGGATGTCTATGTATACATAATTTTCGCATTTGATTTATCATAGTTGCAACAGCAGCGTGAGTCTAAATAATCAAATGATAAAACTAACTGCTAACATTACTCGAAATATAAACATTACGTCCATGCGTACCATAAAGTTAGAGTCGCTGTTAGAACTTTTAAGAAACTTTTTTGCCATTTCTCAAAAGAACTATTAGGTTGCGACCTATGGTTCCTTGAAATAGTTTTATCTTCGTGATGAGGAGACTACAATGAAAAAAAAAAAAAAAAATAGAAAAAAGAATTTTCATTTGATTATTTACGAAAATTACGTAAAAGAGATATCCACGCGTCCAGAACCATAAAGTCGCTGTTAGCACGCACGCGTTCGCAGTGTTAAATGATTAAGAAACTTTTTTGCCATTTTTCAAGAGAACTATCAGGCTTCTTGGAAAAGTTTTACCTTCGTGATGAGTAGAAAAAAATTTTCGACCTTGTAATTCAAGCTTCTTTACATATCAGATATTTTCATCAAATCGAAAGTGTAGAATTATACCTATGACAGCCACGGACAAACTTTTATTTCCACCCTGCACATCGAAGACTGCTTGTTAGAACGCGTGTCTTTTTCGATATTCGATTCAATTTCGCGGTTGCCATTTGCAACAGTAGTGTCCGCGTGTTCGCGTTTCTCCGTCGACGACGGCCGCGCGATAATAAGCGCCGAGAGACGAGAAAGAAAATTCGACTCGAGGGTGGAACGTTGCTGAAAGACGTTGCTGAACGCGGTCGCGTTTATTACGCGGCCGATATACAACGTTGCGAATACGAACGACAACGCGAACTCTGGATACCAGCCAAGCTCGACTCTCCCTCAACCTTACGACTTCCTGTCAACCTTACGCGTTTCCAATGAAAACTCCGCCACTTACTCGCTCTTTGCGTTTACATATCGCATCCACCATCTCCTCCGAAACTTGCCGCTATTTTATCCCCGCGAAATCGATTTTACAATTGACCCATTCTTTGCGAGCGCATCTATTGACGTACTGGAGTAACCACGGAGTAATGTTTATGTTAAAAATACATAATACACTTTAGCCACCAAGACGTACTTTTTCTGTTTTCTTCTACTCGATACAATGGAACATTTGGTAAACATGGAGGAAAATCCCCAAAATTAAAGGGAGTTAACACATATCCGTCCGCATGACGAAAATTTGTATATTGCAGTAGATAATTGATTGTTGTTTTATTAAATCCGAATAAATTGAAACGTAATTTTTACCAAACAGAGATAATTCTACGAAAAAAACTGATTTCAGCTTCAGTTGCGTCGTATAAGGGTGCAAACACAAAAAAAAAAAATTAATTTAAAAACGTATTAGTCGGTGCTGCGTGTAGAAGAAGTTTATTCATAGTTTAAGCACTTGGGCGTTCGGATATTTCAGAAATTTCAGGGATATTACTGTTAATTTTCTTATTAGCCTATTTTTATAAAAATCAGATAATAAAGTAAATCTAAAATGGAGAACGAAAGAGAAATATGTGCAAACAATTTATCTGATTGTGAGTCTAGCGATAACATTGAAGATCTTTTAAAATCTAATTTTGATAGTGATAGTTCACAACAGAAAAAGTAGAACTAGCTACGTATGTGACTTTTGCAACAATCCCCTTCATACTGGAACATGTTTCGAACAGTATCATTCGTTGAAGAACTATTAATTATGGATAAAATTAAAAGGTTTCGAAAATAATTTACTTTGTCTAATAAAATAATGAGCATGTTTTCAGTAATTCATTTCAACTTTCTTTGTGGATTTAATTTTTGTTTAACTTCAGAAAGAAAAAAAATCAAAGATAAAGGTGTATACATAAATACAAATTCATTTTATTTCATTTCGCAGAATTTCACTGAAAAATATATGACTTTTTAAAAGTTAGGTTGTTTTTATATAGAGCATATCGTTTCGACAAATAGCGTCCAAAAATGCCGGCATTTGGCCAATGGCGGTGCAAATAATGCCGGACGGATATGTGTTAAAATGAAAAATACAAAAACAAAATTATAGAGTTTTGAGATTTACAAAGAGAAACTTGCGTGATTTCGAAGTTTTCGAAGGATACGTGGAGGTTTATGAGAGGAGGGTGTATACTCATAAATGAAAGTCCAATCAAAGGGCGTACGAGAGAGAAAAAAGGTTGAGAACCGCTGATCTAGAGTACGGTAGTACTCACCGATCGTTACGAACGCACAACAAACTTTTTTAACAATCGGACTTTCTTTTTTGTTTTTTTACTGTTTTAAAAGTCGTTAATATTTGTCTAGGAGGATTCACAACGCGACAATAAATGTTCAAGTACCTTCGCGCGAGTCGTTGTAAAATACGACTCATTTGTCTGAATAATATATAACAGTCACGTATATTCAACTCGTTAACCACGAATTAATTGTGACAATTTTTTTTTTTTTTTTTTAATCAAATTGGCTGATCGGTTGCGAACCAGTGGAAATGTCGAAATCGCAACAACGATAACGTAAAGTCACGTAAAGTTTCTTGTCGTTTCTACGTTATTAGATTATTATTAGAGGATATTGGATACACACTCGTGTGTTTGTTCATTTTTTGACAGAATTTAATTCCAACATCGGGGAAAAGATCGAACTCTCGCGATTTTCATATTCCGTGCCAGGTTCTCAACCTTTTTACGCGGGAATAATATTGGCAATGGCGGGAAACAAAAGAGTTAACATGAAAACGCAAAAAATGAGTTTATAGAGTTTCGATTTGCAAAAAGAGATTTATGTATGTTACATCACGAACGCAGAGCTTGTCAAAGGAGCATTCTCGTCTCGTGCGTGTATTAAGAATAAACATCGCAATAAGTTTCACGCCGCTCCAGATTTGAGGTTATGTCTGTCGTCGTTTGAACAATTTGATTTCGAAAAAACTCGGATCCACGAGACGAGCTGAAGGATCGCATTCAAATTATTAAGAGGTATATTGGAAGGCTCGCATATCAAGACGAATATAATTGCTAAACGTGCTTTCGTCATAAGTTAATGCGGATAAGAATTGTTCGAAGGCTGTTTCTTATTCGATCTTACGTTAGGCTGCTAATATAAAAAAAACTGGAATAAATTGCAAAATGTGAAATCGAAGATAAAAGCTTACAAATGTCATTGGGTCAATTTCAGTCGTTTGACTTAGCTGACCGAACAAATTTTTTTTCGGAGGGATGGACGAGAGTTTACGAGAGGAGGGGGTACTCACAAATGAAAAGCCTAATCAGGAGGAGAGAAAAAAGGTTATAGAAATTATTGTAATAAAAAAACCTTTCTTAATCTATCAGAATTCGAAAAAGACCGGCTACAGGTATAACTGTCGATCTCCTAAAAATATTAGGTTAGATTTTTCTTCGAAGGATTAAAGCTTGTTAAAAAAAAAAGAAATTCTAGGCCAACAAACATTGTCGAAACCCGCTACCAGGCAATTCAAAAGAGATTCTCTTTCTAAACGGATTAACGGACTCGAAAAAAATAAATCCGATGGATGTGTACACTTTTGATGGAGGTTTCCGTTCAGTGTAGCTGCGGTTAGTAGCGAAAGGGTTAAACGACGTTCCAAAATTCCGTCCGCGCGGCGGATAAAAAACTTCGTGCTCGCTCGGTCCCCCGGAATCTGTCCTTTTTCCCACGTGAAATTTAGAAGAGAGAGAGAGAGAGAGAAAAAAAAGAGAAAAAGAATCGTTCTCGCTTCGCGCATCTTCAGTCTTTCAGGCTTTCGAATTCGGCGCGTGTTGTATTTCCGCGACCGAGAGTTTTCTTTGATTGGCGCGCGTTAACCAAGTCCCTGAGAGACTTTTTCACAGGGAAATGAATTTCGCGCGAAAGCCGAGCCACACACACACGGGGCCTCCGGGCCGAACGAATAGTAAGCGACGATTCTGAAAACTCTTCTGAAAACCAGTCACCGCGGTTTGTCGGCGCCGAATTCGCGATTTACGATCGAAATTACGATCGCGGACACGTTTTGCGCCGGTTTTGGTTAGCTTCACGGTCGAGCATTCGCCTTTACGTGCAATTTCGCTGCATAAATTCCGCGCTCGATTCGCACTCGGAATGATCCTTGTCATTATCGCTTTTTTGATCTTGACAGAGAGACGGGCACTGATATTTTTATTCTGAAACGAAGAAAAGACGACATCGAGCTGAATGATTTTCCAATCTACGGCTCAAGGATATCGTCAACTTTCATCTCGATTTCTATAAAGCGAGAGATACCGAAGCCTTTGTTTTCGCGTGCATACGTGAAATATTGTCTCTTCGTTCTCGAATGTGACGAAACTTTCGCCGAACCGCGGGCACGTTACTCGAAAGCTTGCAGAAGATTCGTATTATCGGGGGAAAAGGAACAATGGTCAAATGTTATTTCTGTAATTTCCCGCTGTTAGCTGTTGAAGTTACTCGCCTAGTTGTTCCAACTGATTATATCAAATTTGTGACGCAAACGGTGAAGCGAAATTACCGCTTTTGAAATATCTCTCTCTCTCTCTCTCTCTCTCGGTCTCTTTCGAAACCGTAGACCGAAAAAAATTTATCCGAAGAGCTCGAAATTACCAAATTTCACCGTATACATAGGAAACTGTTGACAAAGTACTCATCCACTGCACATCACACACACACGCGCAGAGCTCTGATCAATAGCGACGGCCATTAACAATTCACTAGTAGGCTCAACTACCGCTGCCTGATTAGCTGAAATCGATTCTTGCGTGAACGATCGATCAACGACAAAAGCTAAAACGCCGTCTGCCAGTTTGAGGTTGAATGTTGTGAGCGCGCAACGTGGTATTATTTCCCGCGACGGGAAAGAGACGATTCCTCGAGATATCTTCAAATGGTCGTTAATCATAATTGCATCGTAATTCGCTAGTTAAACGATAGCACGGAGGACTGGCTAACGACTACTGCTCGAGCGTCGTAATTGCAAGCAAACAGGGGCTGGAACTCGAACCGGGATAGAGCTCGATAAATATCGAGGCCCTCGAGCGAATCGTTAATCATAAAAAAAAAAAAGAGAGAGAAGAAGCTCCGGCTCGTTGAACGCCGTTGAACGTACATTTATCGCGGTGTGGCGCGGTAGCAAGCGTAAATTTTCGCGAATTTACGGTCGCGGTATTCGAAGGGACGAAAGAGAAATGCGCGGAATCGCATCGTGGGCGGCGGTTAGGCGCGAGGCGTGAAGAATAACGACCGGTGTAAACTGCTTTTTTTGAAGGAGCGAATCTTCTCGACTTGGTGGTTTCTCGATCACGTTGTCTCGCTTAATCGGTCGTCGGACACTGAGACAATGCAGCTTCCGGTGCACTGTGAAACTCGCATTTCGTTCCTGTCTTCCGTGTCTTCCGTCACCGCGGACGTTATCGAGAGCGAAATCGCCGAAATATGATAGAGGAAAGTAGGTTAAAGCCCAAGGGTATTTAGCTTCGTAACGAAAAATCGGATGGCAAGAAAAAGTTCTCTTGATATTTAGAAAAAAATTGCACGGCACGCGGAGAAAATAAAACCCGACGTAGGCAGAGATCTACAAAATTTCCATTTCTACCAGTCGAAAGATAATAGAAATGAAACTTGAAACTCGTCGTACGATTCTTTTTTACATTCATTTTACCTGTAACTGTAACGTTGTAACTGGATGTTCAACGTTCGATAAAATTTCGTAATTTTCGCAAGCTATGTAAAATGGAGACTTCAGTCTTTCAAAACGATGGCAGATCCAGCAACGAAAAATCACGTTGTCGAATTTTTCAAGAGAAATTACACACGACGACGCAAGGTTTCGTTTTCGAAAACATCGAGCCTCGCCGATGCTTTAAAACGATATACCGGATGGATCGTCGCGTCGATCGATTTATATCGACGAAGTCACGCCAGTCGGAATTATCGGACCAATTTTTCATTCGCTCTCGTGAGTTACGCTCCTCGCCGCATGATTTGAAAACTGTCGCTTAATACCAGGTTTAGCGTACGTGGGGGGAGGGGGGAGGATGACCTATTACAGGTTATCATTTATCCAGCGCACGTCAATGGCGAATAAGTTGAGATTCGTTATAGAAGCGGGATTAGTGCCATACCCGGGGATAATCCATTCGTTGTAATAGGATTCGTCACGGGCTGTTCAACTCCGACATAACCATTCCCCTGCTTCCCTTAGGATTAGTTTCGACGAAGTTACGTAGCTGCTACCCTCCTCCTGCCCCGCCACCACCCCATACACCCGACCCTAGTTCCCGCGCCAACCTTTCTGGCGTCTGAACACGGTTAATAAGACGACGGCGCAAGCGACGAAGGCCGAGGGATCGAAGATTCATAGCTTCATCCCGGGGGGGGGGAACCTGGAAAATTTCAGGGGCGGTTTCCCGCTGCTAAACGTCGACGAAGGCTATCGTCTCTCGTTCGGTTCTCGTTCAGGTTTCGATACTACGACGGCTGCAAACGGAAATCAACCGTGCCGCACGATGGGGCAAAATATTGGGTGGAATGATGCTTGCTGCAGCAGCTCGCCTCGAATAATTAGCTGGCTGTGCTGTGACGAGATTTATATATCGTATAAATTTCGTTCGGTACTCTGATCATTCCAGATTCACAAGCGGAGGCTATTAGAGATGGATTACGGATATATCAAGAGTATCTACGAGTGAACCTTTTTCGACAGTGTACAAAATTCTATTTCATTTTAATTTCACTCTATAATGTAAGATTTATTCTATATCGAATTAATCTATGATATAATTTAACAATAAGCACGCTAAATGTCCATACGTTTAACTAGAGTATAGAGTTAAATTATTGTTGTAATAAGTTCGATTATTGGCACTACGTTTATTAAATTTCCAAAACAAAAAAAGACGTTACTCGTGAGTACTTTATCCCTAGATAAAGAATTCTTCCTTTTATTCGCGAAACTCGTGAGAACGAGAGAACGAGAAACGAGGAACAAAGAGTCACTACTTGCGTAAGCGGACGGACAATTTTTAACAGATCAAATCGTCTCACGGTTCTTACGCATACGTGTCCACGCGTATTACGTATTCTATTCTATTACGTAATAGCACTTCCTTTCAAATCACGCTGGAGAACTCGAGTTTCGTGGTACACGGGCCATTTTACAAGCTTGATCATTCGCGGACCTATTATAACTTTAATCATTCGTCGAAACATTTGCGTTACAACGTATGATCCTCTTATGGTGTTATCGAAATAGATATCGCTAGATACGTATGTATATACGTATATATATATTGTAGCGTATAATGTTTCACGACGTAGCAATACTGGCCTCGGTGACGTTTCTTGTGGCGTTTCTTAACGCGTGCGTTGAATGAAAGTCGAGTCGAGTAACAATTTTGTAGCTTCGACCGCGAGCATATCGGTATATATTTTCAATATGTTTATGCTTACGTTTGCGAGCGAATTCACTACGAAAATTACGGGCAAATAACGTTCAATTTCGCTCGCTGCGTCAGCGCCGCGTTTGGTAATTGCTCACCGCGCTGATTGGTTTACCGTGAACGGCTATACCCGCTGTATATGTTAATCTCGTTTGATCGTGCACGTCGGCGGAAATTTCAATAACAAGTGCCTACTTGTCTTTCCACGGACGAATTATTATTATTATTATCATCATCATCATCATCATCATCATCATCATCATCATCATCATCATCGTCATCATCATCATCATCGTCGTCATCATCATCATCATCATCATCATCATCATCATCAGCATCATCATCATCATCAGCATCATCATCATCAGCATCATCATCATCATCATCATCATCATCATCATTCTAACGACACTGCCCGGTTATTTCGACTGTTGCATAGAAAATAAGCTTGCAAATCTCGTCGTATGTTCCCCGTTTCTTTCTCTCGTATTTTTATACCGGCCTCGAAGCTCGATCCTCGAAGCTCGTTTGCATTCGAACACGTTGAAAAAAAAAGTTCAAGTCCTTGGTTTCAATAACAGGGAGAAGAAAGGAGGAACATCTCGTCTACGAGATGTCCCCGAGGAGGGTAAAGTTGTCCGCGTTCGAGACCATGCACGGAAATTGCAGTGAAACGCGA
Source organism: Tetragonula carbonaria (assembly GCA_032399595.1). NCBI lineage: Eukaryota > Metazoa > Arthropoda > Insecta > Hymenoptera > Apidae > Tetragonula > Tetragonula carbonaria. Next base: position 12,686,088 of record JAUCRC010000009.1, read on the forward strand.
CTTGAAACTAAAAAGGGGCGAGGGGAAGTAGTACACTGATAAGAATAAGTCAGTCAGCGTGGGGCCAGATCAAGAATTTACGCGACATTTTACAAAAAAATCAACTCTCTCAACATTTTGATATTTTTTTTAATATATCGGAGGTACTCATGAGTGATGTTTCTTGAGTTTGAAATTTAATAAACATTGCCATCTAGCGACAATAATTTAAATTATTACACAACATAACCTATATTCTACTTATGTACTACTCCAGTTACATTCTAGTTATATACTATACTATAGTTGAAACTAAAAAGAGGGGAAGTAGTACACTAATAAGAATAAGTCAGTCACTGTGGGGCCAGATTAAAAATTCACGCGACATTTTACAAAAAAATCAACCTTCTCAACATTTTGATATTTTTTTAATATATCGGAGGTACTCGTAAGTAATGTCGTTTCTTGAGTTTGAAATTTAATAAACATTGCCATCTAGTATGCCATAATCATTGCGACAATAATTTAAATTATTACACAACATAACATATACTTATGTACTACTCCAGTTACATTCTAGTTATATACTATACTAGTTGAAACTAAAAAGGGGGAAAGTAGTACACTAATAAGAATAAGTCAGTCACTGTGGGGCCAGATTAAAAATTCACGCGACATTTTACAAAAAAATCAATCTTCTCAACATTTTGATATTTTTTTAATATATCGGAGGTACTCATAAGTGATGTTGTTTCTTGAGTTTGAAATTTAATAAGCATTGCTATTTAGCGACAATAATTTAAATTATTACACAACATAACCTATATTCTAGTTATGTACTACTCTAGTTACATACTATTCTAGTTACATTCTAGTTGTATACTATTCTAGTTAGCGTGCTTATTATTGTTAAATTATATTGTAGATTAAAACTGTACTAACTCTTAAGTACAATAAAATTTTGTACAGTATCAGAAAACGACATTACCTATGGGTAATATATTGATTTCTAAGTGCCCACCAACCTCGATAATGAAAAAATTGAAATATAATGATAATTTTAGTTGAGGCAGATACATAATGTTAGACAGTTTAAAAATCTCGATTCTAATCGAATAATCTGGTTATTCTTTGAAATCTCCTGGCAACTGCGTTGAATTTTTTTCTACGATAAAAGATGGATTTTTTTGACGAGAAATCATAGTTCCTATTGACAATTATAGTATAAAAGATATACTTTTAGAAACTATCGAACGGAATGGAGCAAATTAAAAAAATTTTTCACAGACTTTTCAAGATATTATTATTTAAACTTCTTTTATTATTTTATCCATCACGTTCTTTTCATCAACGCAACCTCGATTCTTTACTTGAAACTGAGTAATTACGTAATATTATGCAGATAGTAAGTATTAACTCATTAAGATCATTAAGTTTCATAAATATATATTATGCGTACAAACATAAACTTACATTAACTTATCTTTGTTAGTACTTTAATTTGGAAAATTCTATATAGTTTTAATTTCAAAATAAATTTTCATGCATAAATATAATCACTACAAGTCTAGTCTTATGTTATAATTTATTTCTAATAAAGAAAATATTTTAAACAAGACTTTATAATTTTACTTAAATCTTATATAATATCAATTATATGATAAATCATTCATTATCTTATATTATAGTAACATTTAACTCGAACATTTAAATTAATTTTATTTTAATTTCCAATAATTTTGTATGTTCAATGCTACACTCGATTTCTTTCGTAATTTCAAAATTAAAGCAAATTTTATCTGCGCGTGATTAGTCAAATTAGTTCAGAAACATAGTAAATAGAATTATGAAACAAGCAATTTGTCAGATCTGTTTATAAAATTAATGAAACAAACATGAGGTATATCATATATTGTACATCATTCGAATAGGAAATTTCTGTCAAATTTCAATATCTTTTATGAGTCGAGAGTTATTTAAAAATATCGCGAAAATTCTCGATCGAAGCGACGATTTCTACGTTTCTTCTCGTTGCCAGACAAATTACACTTTGAACTGTCGGATCGATTTCGAGACGAAATAGGAATATTTCAGTCGCTCGTGCTAATCGATCTGCCACGGTACGTTGAAAGACGAGGTTTTCATCGATTCTACCGATTTCTTCGCGTCTGATTCACAATCAAAGAAACAGCCAATCAATTTAACATTCTGATGTTAATTTGTCGATATTAATTTTCCGACAGCGGCGAATTACAATTTCATTGCAACGCCACAATTTCTTTTGCAATGCTCCATCGTAGAAACGTAGAAATTGTAAGTGCAAGCTTCGACGACGGAGACACGATGCACTATAGCCGTCTCGCAGCTATATACATTGCAACGCGTAATATCAAATTTTTGAAAGTTTCAGAAGTCCAGTTATATATATGTACGCGTGCGTCCCAGCCATAGTGGAATTTTTTTAATCGAGTTTGTGTCGCGGCCGCGCAGCTTTTCGGCTCCTCCTCCTCCCCCCACCCCCACCCCCCGCCACGTTTTACGTCGCGAGCAATTAGATTTCCCCGAACATGTAACAGCGGCGAAAGAAACGTCGAGAAAAAGGGAGAAAAGAGCGGTGAGAATTTGAGTTATTCGAGTTGTGTCGATACAAAAGGCACGAGCGAATGTTGCAAGCGAAGGCCAGGCAGTAACGACGTTAATTGGAAAATTTCGAACAAAGCAAATGCAGTTGAAAAGTAAAAAAATAAAAGTCCCTGAAAAAAGTGGGAGGGGAGAGAGGGAAACTCGCCTAAGCAACGGTGGAAAGGAATCTCTTCTCTTTCAGGATTTCGAAGAGAAAGAGGAATCGCTTCGGGCTGAGTGACTGTCGTTTTGCTATCCTTTTCGCCCCCTCCCCCCCCTTCTATTCCTCCTCACCGATGGCTTTTTCCTCTCCTCGAACACGTCTCCCTCGAACACGGAAGAGTAATTGACACTTTTCCGGTGGAGAGCGAACCTCGAAGCGGGTTTCCGGCGGAGACCGAAGGAAGCAAAATTTCACGGAACGTGAACGGGACTTTGTGCGTTTGTGCCTTTACTTCTCTCAGCCTCGATTCTTTAATAATAGTATTCTCGCTTCTTTATATATATATATATATATATATATATATATATATATATATATATATGTATATATATATCAGTGAAGAGCATAACTAAATTTTTCTTGTAAATAATTTTTTATACAGTCATCTGCCGACAAAGCAGTCGAAGAATAATTATTACAAGTGTACTTTGCACAATTAACGCTTTATCTAATCGGCTTTTCGGTGGTCGATCGATAGCCTTATTAATTATATTTTAATTGTTGACGTTTACCGATCGATCTCAAAGACAATGAGCAGAGTATGTACATCGGAAAAAAATTAGAAGCAGAACATCTTTTGTCGGCACATTTTTGTAATATTTCGTTACACAAGTATCGCGTTTTAAAGAAATATTTAAAAAAATTAGTTCGTTTCGCGAAGAGTATTACTATTACGTTCAAGGTACATAATATTATATTATTATATTATGACATTATATTATATTATATTATTATATTATAATATTATATTACGTAATAATAATACTCTTCACAATAAAACGAACAAATATTAATACATATAAATATTAACTTACAAGTATTTACATTAATTTACAAGTAATTACATTGAATTTTGATAAAAGCATTTAGCATGAATGTAGTTTTCAAAAAAATATTTTTTATCGGCAGTGGTCGATGTTGAAGGGGCGAAAACTACCCTCCAAGTTTGAGGCGCGAAACATATTTTGTCAAATATCTCGGAGATTACTGAAAATACCGTTTTTGTGCAAATTGATGAAATAAGTGTCTTCTAATGACAAATTTAATGGTGCGAAACCATTTTGCAAAAGAACCTTTTGTTTTGAACAATATATTAAAAGAACCGTATTTTTTATAAGTTTCCCCAAGTAAATATTAACAAGTTCTCTTGAATATATGTTTATGAATGCTACATATATTCAACGAATATACGGATAAAATTGTATCTGAATTTTTGCAATGTAAAGATTCATTATTTTCAAACGTGCGAAGCAGAGTGTAAACTGAAATTGTTCTCTGCCCGTGAATATGTTTTAAAATGTTAACACTTTACCGACCCTGTATTAGCGGTGAATAGTTAGCCGATTAATAGGCTACCGGTCGGTAAAGTTTTAAAATATGTCAGTTAGCCGATTAATAGGCTACCGGTCGGTAAAGTGTTAAAATATGTTAGCCGATTAATAGGCTACCGGTCGGTAAAGTGTTAATATCTGTTCAGTTCTGGAAAAAAGCTGATTTTATTTGTTGCAGTACTTGCTGCTTTTTTTTTTTTAAATAGTGAGTCGGTCGTCAGTGAGCGGCGACTTCCATCACGAGTGGTAGATAAAGTTCTGTTAACAGTAACAAAAAACAATCTTTTTAAGCCGCGAATGTTTTTCTTATTTATCCGTAAACGAAAAGGATACATTGTCACAGTTTTGCACCATATTATCATATAGTGAGAAATCAGGTTCCAGTAACGTTTTACATTTTAATTTTTAGTTAAGGTTCTCATTTGAATAATGTTCGCGTGTATCTCACGTTGTCGAAAAGAAGTTTCGATCGACAGATATCGAGAAAACGACTCAGCTCGGCTCCACTCCGTTTCGCTCTGTGCGTTCTTCGACAGAGGAGAACGCGTCGAATAGAATGGTCATTGCAGATCGCGGAAACACGGTTGCAAGCTCGTTTCGCAATTTCGTTTCTTCCCCTCCCTCCCCCGTTTTCCGTGGAGATTTCGCGAAAGTTTTTCCAATTATCTGGCAACGGGATACGTTCAATTACCCGAGTGCACGGTCGCGACTGTCTGCTCCTCGAGCTCTTAACGATCTCGGCTGAAATCAAGAAGTTAAAGAAACGAAAACGGAAGGAGGATACGTGCGAGGAGTTAATAACCCCCGGGCAGACAGCGTCGTTCTTGTTTTTCTTCTCTCTTTCTTTTTTTTCATTTCTTTTTCGAACGGCGGCGAAGAACAACGAAAGTTGGATGATAGAATTCTTCTTATCTCGTAGTGTGTTAATAACGTCTCCTCGCGGAGGAAGTCTATCGAAGATTGTTTTCATCTTGGCGTTACGTACAAGGTGTCGTCCCTCGATCGACTGCCAGGTGAAAAAAATATGTCGAAATGGTAGGACTCAAGACTCGTTCGTTAACACTAGAACTGCCGACAGTTAAGACGAAGTTATTTCTACCAAAATTATTTTGATGTCTAATAAATAAAAAGAAAATAAAATTCATTATATTATTTCTTTAGTTATCACTGTAAAAGTCATTGCATCGTTGCGGCGAAAAAATTGTAACATGAAATAGAAATTTTAAAATAAAATTGTATGAACCAGTCATTTTGACTGGTGTGGTAGTTCTAATGTTAAGGAACGGTTTCGAGAAAATCAAATTCGATCGAATCCATGTTTAATGTGAGTCATTTTGCAGGTACATTATCGACTCGTGTTAGTAAAATATTTTATACTCTGTTTAAAAACATATGATGGACAGAAAAAGATCCCTCATATGTAAATATCTTCTTGATTCTCGAATATTCTTATTACTCTTATTATTATTATTATATATGATAATACTGTATTATATTATACTATTATTAGAAATTGCTTTTGTATATAGTAAATTATAGTATTATATTATACAGTAAATTATATAATAATAACTAAATATTATATTATAATATTCTATTATATTATTATTATTAGAAATTGCTTTCGTATGTAGTAAACTATTTATTTATATAAACAAACATTGTTAACGTATCGTTTTGTTCCTCGCAAAAATACAAGAGAAACTAGAAAAAATACTTTTGTCAATGGAGGGAAGCAACATTGAAGTACTAAAAGTGTGCTTCGTGCTAATTGTATTGTAAAATATAGTACGTAGTACGTTTTAATAATTATTGCTTCCATTTAGCATTAACAGCCCTTAGATCCAAGGACACGGAAGCATTTGTCGTCTTCCCACTTGTCGGAAATAAAAACTTCGAGCTTATTAAAGCCGCCTTTCTCTGGCTTTGTGGATTTCCACCGCTATCCTCTCTTTGCCGCATCCAAACAGGATGGTCAACTAAATCTCCTTGCTTCAAAGCTTCCGTTCACGCCTTGATTATCCCTTAATGGTCGAACCCTTAACACAGCATGATACACGTACACGTTGCCGCATGCCCGTTGATCATTCCCAAGGGGATTTTCACGAAAAATCCGTCGTTGAAGTGGTTCCGTACGCGAATTAAATATACTGTTCAATGTAATTGAACAAGGTGGGAAGAATAGTTCGTTCGTGGCTGTCATAGATGAATTTTTCATCTTTGATTTGATGAGGATACGTGTAATGAATCTAGGTTGTAACAGCGACTTTATGGTTCTGAACGCGAGCGTGTATGTACTACGTAATTTTCGTATTAGGTTAGGTTTTCACTGACATTTGATTTATCACAATTGTAGCGTCAGTGTGAGTCTGAATAATCAAATGAAAATTCTCTTTTCTATTTTTTTTTCTCCATTGTATTCTGCTCATCACGAAGATAAAACTATTCCAAGGAACTTAATAGTTCTTTTGAGAAATGGCAAAAAAGTTTCTTAAACGTTCTAACAGCGACTTTATGGTACCGGACGCATGGATGTAACGTTTATATTTCGAATAATGTTAATAGTTAGTTTCAAATGATAATCGAACTATAAATATTATATCCACGCGTTCAGAACCATAAAGTCGCTGTTACAACCCAGGTTTTTCACATAAATTTCCATTAAATCGTAGAATTCCATCAAAGACGTAGAATTCATCTGCGATAGCCACGGGCAAACTTTTCTTTCCAGCCTGTACATGTTCCTTTTGCCGGAATGTTTCTTCGACAAATTCGTTTTTATCGCGTTTCTCGTTGTACAACTGTTTTGTAAGAGTTTACAATAAAGAGCTAAAAACATAGAATAAAAAAAAAAAAGAAAAGAGAAGATAAAATATCGGTACAAAAATAAAATCCCGAATGATATACCTTGCGAACACGATTAATCGTTGCTATCGAGTTTCCTCGATTGTGTTACCGTGTGCGACCCTTTTCACAGCACGAGTTATCAACTCGACTGTTTTCCTCGAATTTTAGAGCCGAAGTGTCTTCAACCGAGATAGAGAAAATCATAACCGAGCTGATACAGTAGCCGACATTGCGCAATAACTCATTGGTTAACGTCAACGCGCCAGCATCAACGCGTAATTTATCTTCGATGAATATTTAACGAGCCGGGTTGGTGCTCATCAGTAACACGTTTTTATTAACACGAGTCCGTTTTTCAATTAAAGACAACCGTGCGGCACGGCTCGCGTACTCGTTCGTTGATAATCGATGCAGCATGTCGCGCAGTTGATTTAATAGCGGAGCTGTTGACATCGATACAGCGCGAAACAGCGAAAACACGCGTTCAAACGTGAAATTTACTTTTCGAAACATGCGTGTTTACGTTTATATCCAGCAGTACGAAATTCATCGAAATGTTTCGTCGTTGTAACGTTTTTTTAATTGAAAGTATCGCGCGAAATTATGAAATCGTATATCCAAGACTCACGTAAGCTGACGTGCACACGTGTATACAGTCCGGGACAAAATGATAAGACAACCCAACGTTTCTCGTGTTAAGAATAACGATGCGTGCAGAGATTTTATGTACAGAGAGACATCGTTTCCTTTCCATATAATGTAATTGTATAACTGTGTTACTGTACTTAAATATACCATAATATATTTTACTATATTTAAGTATACTGTAATATATTATAGTATATCAGTATACTATAATACATATAGTAAAATATACTAATGTATTAAATATACTGTATACTAATATACTAGTATATATATAGTAAATAGTAAATATACTAGTATAAATATATAGTAAAATAAAATAGTATATATATATATATATAGTAAATGTACTAGTATATAATATAGTAAAATATACCAGTATATATATATATACTAGTATATTACTAGTAATTATAGTAGTATATCTACTATATATACTAGTATTTACTAGTATATATATTTACTATATATACCATATATATATATACTAGTATATATATGTATATATGTATGTATGTATGTATATATACGTATGTATATGTGTGTATATATATACACACACATATATATATATATATATATATATATAGAGAGAGAGAGAGAGAGAGAGAGAGAGAGAGAATAATATAATAAACTCAAATATATTGTAATATACTATCCTTAAATATAATATAATACAATTACATAATCACTATATTTGAATTATCTTCCTGAATATAATCAGTATATTTAAATTATTCTCCTGAAATTACAAGCATTTGCTCGAAAGTAAACACACGTTTATTAACAAGAGACGACACGTTTATCATTGAAGTCAACGTATCTGAAAGATAATGAACGCATCAGGTTCTAACGAGTGATTATCGCGTTGCAACGATTACATTATAAAACAATCTATTACTATACGATAGTCAATGAGTATCTTCTATGAACTTTAAGAACGTGATGAAAGATCGAACGAAACGGGGATAAATTGATATATTGATTTACGACAGAGAAGATTACGCAAGAATTCTTTTTCTAAAACATCGAAAGATCATGCGAAAGGTCTTGTTATTTTGTCCCGGACTGTATGTACATCGGAGAAAAGTATATCTAACGCTGGCTTTTAAAGAGGAAAGAAATAAAAGCGTAGCCGTGCATGCTTTTATTTTGAACTTCTGTTGAATAAAAATCCCACGGTATATCGCGGCTGAAAAATATACGAGGAATAAGGGGTTATTCGCCCCCCCCTCCCCCTCCCCCACCCCCTAACGCCCACACCGCTCCGATGTCGGCGCTTCTTTCTTTGGATTTCTCTTGCTATTGTTAACAGAATCCACAGCCGAGCGGAAATACACGAGAAAACTGGAAACGAGAGAACAAAACGAGAGGGATCTAGTAGAAATAGTTTCCACAGGCCGAGAAAGCCGAGAAATATTATTTTCGAAAATTATGCCCGCGTGAACAACGTTCCGGGGCTCGATTCTTCGACATTCTGATCGATTCTCTATCGGATCAGTCTGTGCCGATTAACGTCGTTTGCATAAATCTGGGGGAGGGGAGGGGGGAAGGAAAGAGGATTTATGCACCTAGCCGGGTATCAATTGAGAACAATCAGTGCCGCATCGATGATGCACGAATAAACAATGGTTGCAGGTATTAACGAATCGCAACGGGCGCTATCGCATTAGCGTGATATGATGGGCATCGATTGTGGATTGACAGTAAACAAGCAATGGTTTGCACGCGGTTTTCTGCAGCACGCGACAGAAGTTCGAGATTTAATATCGATCAACACGCGAGGTGATATTGTCGCGAGATTGCTTCGCCCCACTGTGCACGTATACTTTGTTTTCAACAACATGTGAATTCAAACGACTTGTAGCTAATTATAGCGATACGTACTTCGATTAACGCTAGAACTACCAAAGTGATCGAAACGATCAATTTATAATTAATTTTCTATATTTTAGGAAAGTTTATATATTTGTGACAGTGTATCTTTAGATGCTCGAGTGGCTTTTAATAAAATAATTCCAAAATAATAACTATCAAAATATTTAATGATTTTTATAAATGAAACAGTTACTATCAAAATAATAACTACCAAAGTGGTCAAATTAATCAATTTATGTAATTTTCTATATTTTAGGAAATTTTATACATTTGTGACAGTGTATCTTTAGATGCTCGAGTGACTTTTAAAAATAATTCCAAAATAATAACTATCAAAATATTTAATGATTTTTATAAATGAAATAGTTACTAACTACCAAAGTGGTCAAATTAATCAATTTATGTAATTTTCTATACTTTAGGAAATTTCATATATTTACGACAGCGTGTTTTTAGATGCTCGAGTGACTTTTAATAAAATAATTACTACCAAAATAATAACTACCAAAATATTTAATGATTTAATGATTTTGATTTTTAATAAAATAATTACTACCAAAATAATAACTACCAAAAAGGTGGTCGAAATGACCAATTTATATAATTTTCTATATTTTAGGAAATTTCATATATTTATGACGGAATATATTTCATATATTTTTAGATGCTCGAGTGATTTTTTTAACTGAATATATTAACAGAAGCTTGCGTCCTTCTGTCGTATTATTAACTTCTTCTTGTATCTTGCGCTTTAATTTCTTCGTTACGAATGTTTAGCTCTAGTGTCAAACGTTGATATTATTAATCAACGGTACAATACCAATAATACCAATACCAACCCATATTTATCTTTTCGTAGACTCTAGGAAATTGAAAGATTACACTGGTTCATTCAGAGAATACTTTCGAGTGGTGGTGCGCGAATCGAACAAAAACCCAGACAAGTCGGGGATTGACTCGGGGTCCTTGCTCGAGGCCGCTCGAGAGATATAGAAAATTCTTCTCTGGTAATTGTATAATTCTTTTCTCGCAGACCGTATTAAGCGAACCTTGGAGAATGAAGTAGGAAGGCAACAAGGCAACAGGAACGATAAGCTTGGACCTCTGGCTGTCGAATGAATAAGGCCAGAGGTAAAAGAGAAATAAATCCGATATCGAAGGGTCAGGGTGGATGTCGTGGTAAAAGGCATGGAAGAAGATTTAATTTGCGGCTCGCCACTCAGTGGCCGGGCTAGCGGGAAAGCCCGATTCACTATTTTTCACTTTCGCTTATCGCTCTTCTTTTTTTTTTTTTTGTTCGACCGGTCCGCATCGTTCCGCAGAAATTGGAAATTGGCGAATTTAAAAATAACCGTGCCAATGAACCGCGCGAGTTCGTCAGATATATTCGCCTGGCGTTATAGAAAATATATTTAGAAAACGAAATCCGCTGTCGCCTTTCCCTTTATTTATTTATTTATTTATTTATTTATTTATTTAACTTTTTACACAACCTGCAGATGCAGATTCCTATGCAAATATAAAGAACGAAGAATTTATTTTATGCAAATATAATATTTCAGAATTAACGTAAAACTAATTTAACTTGAATGTATTGAAATGTACAAAGTGGAGTGCTTGTTACAATATTTATTTCTTTAATCGTGTTTATAACAGTATTAAAATGCATAAATTGTTGTTTACAATTTGCGGCGAAAGAACGTTTCGCCGCAAACTTCGAATAATATCAAGGTAATGAATTTCGTGTTGTTATTGTTTGCGGTACAGAAAATATATACAGAACGAAATCCACCATCGTTTCTTTTTCTTTCTTATTTCTTCATTTATTTAACTTTTTACACGATCGAACTGCAGATTTCTATGCGTTTGAAAATCTAACCTAACTTAAACGTACTAAAATATACAAAATGGAGTACTTGTTATTTACTTCTCTAATCGTGTTTAGAAGAGTATAAAAATCCATAAACTGTTGTATATAGTGTGAAAGAACGTTTCGCTACAAATTTGGAATAATAAAGGTAATGAATTTCGTGTTGTTGTTGTTTGCGGTACAGAAAATATATTCTTTTTTATTTCTTCATTTATTTAACACGATCGAACTGCAGATTTTTACGTGTCTGAAAACCTAACCTAAATCTAGCCTAAATCTAACCTAACCTAAACGTACTAAAATATACAAGATGGAGTACTTGTTACAATATTTATTTCTTTATTCGTATTTATAAGAGTAAACGCATGAACTGTTGTTTACGATGTTGTTTTTTTTTCGACGGGAACGTTCTTTCAGTAATATCAGGCTAATGAATTTCTCGCGCCGCTTCACCCTCATACTTTTCCTCCAAGGGGAATTGGATTCTTGCGAGTTAAAGCACGACTGTCGTGGAGGTAACTTACTTTTGTACACCGGGTCGGTACACATTGCATCGCCGAAAAAAAAAAAAAAAAAAAGAAACCTACCGGTAATTACTTTCAATTCTTTCGGGCAACGCGATTTCGTGAAAGAGAAACGCGCCGCGTTTCTTCTCAAGTGCTTCTTCAAAACAACGTTTTCCGAGTGTCTGGACGTAAATGAAAAAACGCACGAGCGTGAGTAATCACGACGGATGGACACACGGCGTGTTTCGGAGGTCGTTTCGTTAATTATTCTTGCTAGGTTTAAAACGTTAAATTAAGTTTTTTTGTTCGTCAAAGGGAGCGCAAGGAGGACACGAACGTTACTAAACGGAAACGGTGCCTCTCACCGCTGCTTTGTGCGAGTCTCGCAAGAACAAAGAGTATCGTTGGACATCGAAACAATCGTCGGATCGTCTAATTGAATCGTAGACAGCGGGGAAGCGCTTGGCGCGGAGAAACTTAATTGGAGTGACGCCGAGATCGAGGCGGAATTGGAAGACGTAATTATCAAACGAACGGGACAAGATAACTCCAAGTAACACAAAGAGAGAGAGAGAGAGAGAGAGAGAGATTTTTCCAAGTCACGATCAAGGAACGTGTCGTTCCTTTTTGTTCTCCTCATGGGGCTGGAGGGCAAGAGCAATTTATCCAACGTAACTGCGTGTGATGTTTTTTCGCGAGGGAAGCCACGCGACGTTTATAGAGAAGATCTGTTTCGGTCAGAGAATCGCGGAGCAACATCTGAAAAAGTATCGAAACCGATTTTCCTCCGGCACCGAGGAGGGAGAGAGGGAAAAATATCAGAAGTGGCAAGAAACTTCCCGTCTTCTAGTTCTTCCCTTTGGAGGAACTTTTACAGCTTCACCGAGGAATACCGTCGTCGTTCGCTCTATCGCGCACGATGGTGGGTCCGTGATATATTTTCCTGCCTCGCTACGTGGCAACCAGGAGCTCGCGGAGCTTTAAAACTTTACGAAGTATAATAATACCGGCGCCTATTTCCCCGAAATACGAGAAAAAAGAAGAGGAAGAAGAAGAAGAAAGAAAAAACAAACAACAAGGTTGGCAAGGAAATTATTACGAGAACAAACGGCGTCTGATATTACTACGAGTCTTCGATCTTTCGAAACAGAAGTGGGAATATGGGACATTTTAATTAAAGACAGGCAGAGTTACGTTGCGTGCCGATAGGGTGGATCATCACCTAGGTAACTGAGTATACCCGAGTGTGACATTGATCTATCTGCGTGATGTATCTTCCCTGCGAAGCCGCATAACACGTCGCTCGCACTAAATAATTATGCTCGCGACTTTGACATGAAAGAGATTCGTACCGATCAGAGACAGAGAGAGAGAGAGAGAGAGTAAAAATATAATCAATCAATAATATAATACAACAATAATCAATAATAAAACCATCTCTGGAAACGTCTCGAACGTCGATCAAATATTCGTTATATATACCTTCCATTTATCAACGAGTATACTTCTTCATAATTGGCACATACAGAGCGCCTGATATGATCTGCTTGTCAGACAGAATTGTTCAATCTCTTCGAATGATCGATAGAGAAGGCGCGCTAACTGATAGGGGGATGCGTCAAACGAATTGTATGGGCATCCATTATTGGCACACGTGCTGTTCCTGACGGCGAGGCGGTCAGAGAACGAGACTGGTTTACGTGGTTGTGTGTACACACCAGAACTAATGTTACACCAGTCATCCCCCTCTCCCCCCCCATTCCATCTACTGTCCTATTTATCTTATCAGCGAGCTGTTACCTGCCTGTGTGTTACCCTATTCGCGCGCAAGGCATTTTTCTTCTCTATTAGTTTATCCTGTCGTTCGATGCATTATCGTTCGTATCCATTTTCCTCCTTGCAGCAGATAGACACCATAACCCTTTGCACTACGAACAATTCTTAACATAACCTATCAGCAACCCATTTTTACTATCGGCTATATTTACTACCAGCTACTCCAGACTAACTAACAGCATCGGCTTCCAAGGAAAGCTAAAGGATGTTTAAACTCGATATATAAAATATTTAAATTAAAAAAGAAACATTGTTTTTTTTCCATGTCGCCGCGGCGGCGACAACGGAGCGCAAAAGGTGACGAAAATAATTTGCGAAACAAGTTGCTCTCGATTCCATTAACACTTTACCGACTGGTAGCCTATTAATCGGCTAACATATTTTAACACTTTACCGACCGGTAGACTATTAATCAGCTAACTATTCACCGCTAATACACGGTCGGTAAAGTGTTAACACGCGCGCGGTATGTGTAATTATCGGATTGCTTTTACAAAAGACAAAAACTGTTGTTAGAATTATGAATCGTATTGTATTGCATGACGTGGCGTGAGAAGAAATTTTCAATCGACGTTCGTACGGACGAATTTGCAAATGAATTGATTCGCAAATGAATCAAGTTTTTCATCGTTGGTAATCGGATTTAAAAACGATAAAAAAGAAAGAAAAGAAGGAAAAAGAGAAAAATGCTCGAACGAACCTTGTCGCTTGTGATAATTGTAATAATTTGAACGATTGTAATTTTAAATGAACGCGCAACGTTTCCCGAGGGGAAAGAATGGTAATTCGATTTCGCTTGAGGCGCGAATTAATGATAGTTTGCCAGCAAAGAGAGAGAGAGAGAGAGAGAGAGAGAGGCAGAGGCGAGTTTGTATAATATACGTTCGACGTTAATTTACAGAACTATGCGAGGAATGGGCTCTAGCGAATAGCCGCGAATGCGTGGAGGGCGGTGGTTCTGCTGGTACGACGCACGACGAATCTGAGGATGCATCGGAAGCCAGGTTCACCCTCAAATATTTAGGTAGTACCCTTGTTGAAACACCCTCGAGCGAAGAGGCCACGGCTGAGGCTATTAAAACCGTCATTACGATGGTAGGTACTCTTTGATCTATCCTCCTTTCAAGATCGATTTTTTTTCCTTCTTTTTTTTTTTTTTTTAACAAGGACATCTCCTCGTATCATTTTTTTTTTTTCTCTTTTAAATTGACCACTCGGAGGAAATTATTCCGCTGACGAACAGCGGAGTTTTGACTGAGTTTTTTTCCCGGCACCGGTTTAGGTTTAAAAAGGCAGCTGCTTCCTCTCTCCAAGAAAAATTGCCACTCACGAGCGATTTCGAGCATGATTGAAACGTTTTCGAAACGAAAGGAGAGGAGAACGACGTCTGAAATTACGCATAAATCTGGCCGGTTTGCGACCTTCGGTCGCACCAAGCTCATTAATTTCCCCGGTGAGATAAATTGCCACGCTTAGATAAGATCGATAAACGTTTCCCCGTCGGTCGGGGAACTTCAATCGTTCAAACCCTACAAAGATCAACAACAAACAGATCTCCTTCGTGAACTTTTTTAATTTCAACCAGCGACGGACAGTTTGAACTTCGCTCTCCGAGTATTTTTCTTTTTCTTTTTCTCTTTTTCTCCGTCATTTGAACGAAAGTGATTGATGGATACGTGATCGCACGCGGATCGGGGCGAATAAATTGAACAAAATTTGAATTAATTCGTTTTAACGCGAAAGTTATTAGTTACGTTAACGACGAGTTTCGGTTGGTCTCTCTCTCTCTCTCGAATAACTCTGCGTCCCGCGTAAATTAGATTTTTTCCCGTTTCATTAAGCGTGAACGTATGTAATTATAACTCTGTTTTATCGTTCTTACGCGAGACATAATTATTTAGGTATATAGAGGACAGTTGCAGCGACATTTCTCGAAGACGAGATTGAATACTCGGTATCCGACCAATCTTTCAGTGACCTTTCAGCAATCTTTCGGGCAGAGAGAGTATACGAGTTGGACGACTTTATCCCGACGTTTACTCTGACCGAGTTTCGCGATTACGTTACAGCGAAAATTTTAACGTAACTCTCTCGAGCGAGTTTGCCGTTTGCAAAGATGTTCCGTCTCTCGAAACGGAATTAACTCTCTTTCTTTCGTGCACTTTGAACCGTATTCCCAAGGTAATCTGATAAGGCCTGTTCATTAAACAAATATATTTCTTTTGCGACGAGAGAGTCATCCGCAGCGCGCATCCGACGTTCCGGGATGAAATAAAACTCGTCTTAAGGAAGTACGTCGTCGAACGTCGGCGGAAAACGTTTGTTTCACCGTTTCACGCGAAATATGCTCATTAGGAGACCGTCGTCGTTGCCTGTGAAGAAACGGAGCCGCGTGGCGTTGTTTTATTGCCAAGCTAATATCACGATAAACTGACAGGCGGTGAAATGAACTTTGCGACGAGTAAGAGGATATCTCATCCTTGGAAACAATTTCCATAAAGCTCTCCAGTGAGCTGGAAACTTCGAGCCACTTAAACGCAAGAATGTACAGCCACGGTCACGAAAGTCTGTATGTATTAGCAAATATCGGCAAGTAGTGTCGTTTTTATTCGCTGAAAATGAATATTTCTAATTATCGTTGCTATCGTGTACCTCTTCGCCGTTTGTTGTCACTCTTTTCCATCTACTGACTAGATTTTTCAAGGCTATTTATATAAAAGATTCTCCCCATTTATTGGCAAGAATGTTCTGCAAGTACCGACTTTACAGCACTAACCATTGTTTCCAAGGGGATTTCTTCCTTAGAAAGTGTTTGGTGAACGCTGAACGTGTTATTAATGTTAGGAATAATAATTTTCCTCGTTGAAATAAAAATCTCTGATTTTCGTTGCTGTTATGTACTTTTCGCTACTTTTGTTTTCCATCTACTGACTAGATTTTCAAAGTCTCTCTTCTCCCCCATTTATTGACAGGGTATTCTTCAATATTCGAGGGATAATGATTTCGTTTTCCTCGTTGAAATGAAAATTTCTGATTTTCGTTGCTACTCTCCGCCATTTGTTGTGACTATTTTCCATCTACTGACTAGATTTTCAAGGCCTCTTTTCCCCCATTTATTGACAGAGTATTCTTCAATATTAGAGGGATAATAATTTCGTTTTCCTCGTTGAAATAAAAGTCTCTGATTTTCGTTGCTGTTATGTACTTTTCGCTACTTTTGTTTTCCATCCACTGATCTAATTGTTGAATTAGAATGTCACCTATCTGTCTGATCCAAGTGAAATTTGCTGCAATCATTGTCAACGACATTTACGTGAAATAATGTAAATAGTAATACACGAGATAATTACGTAAAATAATCAAAATGATATACGACTAATACGGAAAATGTAATTGTTGAATTGGAATTCGCCTACGTCCGATATTTTCTTTTATTCCAATTATTGTCGATAAGACATATTGCGCTTACAGGCACCTTTAGCTTGATTCGAGCAACTATAGTTATCGCCGGCAGTAATCAAGAGAGGCTAAGACATTGTAACAAAGACACCTGTCAAAATGCGCTACTCTTCGTGCAAGATCTCTTCAATTTCTATCGAGCGATATTTTTTTTCTAATGTCGTAGGCAAAAGCGAGCGGCAAGAAGCTGCAACGAGTCTCTCTGGCCGTGAGTTTGAAGGGTATCAGAATGACGGACCTCGCCACGGAAGAAGATCAGCTTCAAGTGTCTATATATAGGTGGGTATGGGAACGAGTATCCGAGGCATTTCCTGTTTCGCGAAATGCGTATATACACATGTCAATCACGATTGGAGAGCTGTAATCGGGCGAAACCGGATTTGTTGGCTCTGTGTTGGCCTGTGTGTTGTGCGTTTCTCCCTTTGCGCCAGCCAACATAATATCCGTTATTCATGCTAAAATGTATTTCGAAATATCGTCGCAACGGCGACGAGCAAACGCTACGTGATTCGATTCTGGAACATCATTCTCTCCGGGCAATCCGTAGGAGAGCTACCCGATTTACTCGATACCTGATTTCATATTGAAATGAAAAACCGTGTTCCGCTGTTTCCCCATCGCCTTTTTTCTCGTTTTTCCTCTTTCTTTTTTTTCCCTTCTCTCGCAGTTTCGTAAACACACAGCCGAAAAAAAAAAAAGAAAAAAGAAAAATTCACCTCGCGGCAGCAATCGCGTATTCGAAAACAGTTCTGGATCAATAAGGCCAGTTTTTCCCTCTGCTTTCGGTGTTTCGAGTTTCATTTTGAATATTTCCGACGTTTTGTTTCACCTGCTCCTGAAGGGAAACTGCGACTGGCGATAAAACACAGAGACTGAATCGCAAAACGCGTTTCTCGCATTGTAACGCGTTCAAAGAGCATTCAGCTAGCAACGAGAAATTTTTTACGGTATTCGTATGATAAAATCGAGAAGATCGCGGTTGCGATCGATGGTATTTAACGGCTGTGCGTGTGTTTTCTTCATCACCTGGGATACTCGCCAGGTTTCACTCTGTTTTAACGCCGTTTTAATTAACCACTGCTGGTTCTAACAAACATCCAGGCTGCAGTTCAAACGTGATTGAACGATAAAATTCAACATCACCGAGATATAACGTGAGATTCAATTCTCGCGCGAGAGAGAAACTCTACGTTTCACTCCCGTTTTTTAACACTTTACCGACCGTGTATTAGCGGTGTTATAGTTAGCCGATTAATAGGCAAAGGTCGGGCAAAGTGTTAAAATTACACGTATCTATTTTCACTTTGCTGAAATGCGCGCTGTTCAGCATGAAAAACTGCAGCTTTTTCCTTTTTTCTTTTTTTTTTGTTCTTCAATTTCGCATGCAGTTCGACACGTCTCAAAGAAGAAACTCTACCCTTTGTATTTCCGTACTGTAGTTCCTGTTGTTCCCTTCGTCGCCTTTGCCTTGCCTGGCGAGAATAATTACGTATTCTCCTGCGATTTCACGTGCTTTCACGATTTTTTCGCGAACGTTCTCGAGATAGAAAGTAACTGTAATTACAACGGTTAGCTGTAACCGTATACCGGCGCGTTGTGCGCTTTGTTTTTTTTTTGGGGGGGGCACTCGTATGAATTTCGAATGGCGAAACAGAGAAACTCGTGCTGCCTTGCAGGGATTCCCACTTCGTGCACGCGTGTGTATTATGCGCTGATATTCTTTTTTCAGAATTTCATATTGCTCGGCGGATGCCGCTCACGATCACGTGTTCGCGTTTATCGCGACGAATTTGAACGAGACGATGGAGTGCCACGCGTTCCTCTGCCCCAAGAGAAAAATGGCGCAAACGGTGACGTTGACGGTGGCGCAGGCCTTTAACACAGCTTACGAAGCTTGGCAGCTGTCCCAGGCGGATCCTAGGATTCATCACGCCCAAGATAAAAGTCCCTCGTTAACCGACGATACGAATGGTACGGTAAATTTTGTTCCTCACAGTAATGTTTTAACAACGACACACGTGGTGCCGCTGTTTTTTGGAATGCAAAAAAACTACCCTCGTCATCTTAGACTTTTTAGTCTGTAATTTTTTCTAGTTTCTAAAAGTTTTGATAAAAGGTGTATTAATCCACGGTCTACACATCGTCAATGATATTGTACACTTTTTTCCCTTGCAAGCGAAAACGACTCTTATTATCCGAGATTGTGGATTTTTTTTGCCAGTACTCTGGACTTTCTTTCGTATATTTCTTTTTGGACTCTCTTTTCTACACGTTTATTGCATTCGTGTGCATTTCTGCAGTTTTCAGTTTCCAAAGGTTTTAACCGGTGTGTATCAATTTTCTATAAAATCCACGATTTTTTATATTTTTTTTCTTTCAAGCAGAAAACGACTCTTATTATCCGAGATTGTGGATTTTTTTTTGCTAGTACTTTGGATTTTCTTTTCTATACGTTTTTGCATTCGTGTGCGTTTTTGCAGTTTTCAGTTTCCAAATTTCAGTTTCTAATTTTTAACAGGTGTGTATTAATTTTCTATAAAATCCACGATTTTTTACATTTTCTTCCTTTCAAGCGAAAAACGGCACTTATCATTGCAGACTGCGATGATTTTTTACGCAGCACTTTCGATTTCTTTCTTCTCCTATACATTTCTCGCATTCACGTGTATTTCTGCAATTTTGTAATTTTCAAAATCTCCTGCGAGTATAAGTATATTAATTTTCTATGAAATTGTACATTTTTCCCTTCCAAGCGGAAACGACCTCTATCATCTGAGATACTTCTATGCAGTACCGTGGATTTTTTTTTTTGTTTACACATGTTTTTGCCTTCATTTCTGCAACTTTTTCATTTTCAAAATTTCCAGCGAACAAGCATATTAATTTTCTATGAAATTGTACATTTTTCCCTTCCAAGCGGAAACGACCCCTATCATTTGAGATACTTCTACGCAGTACCGTGGATTCTTTTCCTTTTTTTTCGTTCGCGTTTTTCATTTCTGCAAAATTTCCCCGTAAATTTCTAGAAAATCACACGTTGTCGATGGATAGCGCGCATTCTTCTCTCTCTCTCTCTCTGAAATGTGTGCAAAGAGAGGAACTCGTTTCAAGCGAGAATGGCGAGTCGAAACGACAAAATGTTGTTGAACGAAGAAAGAAAAAGACAGGTTCAATTCGGGACCGTTTGATCTGTTGGTAAGAGTGGGTGAGCCGCTTCGGTGCTGGCAATATCTACGTGGTCGTGCACTTAACTCTCCGAGAGTGCGGATATTGCGGAGAGCTTCGGCAGAAGGTCTACGAGTGCACCCTAGGAAATTGTCCGGTAATATTGAGCCCTGTGTGCGCAGCGAAACTACAACACTATGGAAAACTAGAACAATTACAACTCGCGTGTTTCCTTCGTTTCGGTGCAAACATTGCATTGGGGTTCTCTTCAAAGAGAATTAGCCGCGATTATTCCTGGCCCGCAATTATTTGCGTATCAAGCTGCATGAAACTGTACAAGTTACGTAATAATACGGCCGTTAATGGAGTTTTGTTCAAATTGGAGTTCGAGAACAGCTGCCGTTATTAAATTTATTAAATCGATTGGCCAGCGATTATAAAAAAAAAAAAGCAGAAACATTCGTCACGATTTTTCCGATGATTTTAAATTTCGAAATTTTCAAAAATCACCGCGTTGCTCGAAGCATTGACAGATTGACGCTTACCATCGAAACCACTTTGGCTGATTATTATTCAACGCATGAATTAACAAGAATTCACCAGTCGAAAGTAATAGCTATCTATATTTTCTTGTAAAATCTTCGAACGATCGATTTTATTTTGATTAATTTATCGAGATAAATTAATGTTAAGCATTGACGACCTATATAGTCTGACGTACGATTTGACGTACTTTTTACTACTGCACGATAGGCATCAGGCTCAGTGACGCATCGTGTAATTAACGAAGCGTGCTCCGGTTCACTGTTCGAACAAAATGTCTGTGAAACTAGCAATTAGCGATAAACGAGAAATCAGTGTTTGTACTCTACTTGCACGGTCACAAAGACTCTGTTGGACATCGGTGTACGTACGGTGTGGGTCGATAACGAAAATGTATCTAGGAAATCGTGCTGTAGAGTTGCGAACAGGGCTTCTCTATCTCGTGATCAGCGATAAACTGAGATTTTACACACGCATTTATTTATCGTTCATCGTTTTGCGCGAAACGTCGATTAATTGACGACGAAGTGACACGATAGTTTTTTTTAATACGAAAGAAAGAAAGAAAGAAAATTTCATTATTTATCGCGTCTTTCTGCAAATTGTTTCGCGGTAATTATTCTCCTCCTTTTCTTTTTTTCTTTTTCTCTTTTTAGAAAACAATGAGAAGAAGAAGAAGAACGACGAGGAGACGAAGTCCGTGGCTAAAGTCAACGAGCAGAACAAGGACAATGCCAGCGAGCTGCGTAACGCGAACGATAAATCGCCGAAAAATCTTCTGATCGATCTGTCGAACGAGACTAAGGCAGCTGGAAATTCCTGGGTAAGCCTATTGTCATAACTCTCTCTCTCTCTCACTCTCTGTATCGAATATAGAAATAAAAATGTTTCGGTAAAAATCAGCGAGTGGACGACGATATTTCACGAAGTTTCTCTGACCTGTTTGTGATGTTGTTTAGGTTTGCTTCGAGGAGGAAGACGGCAAGAAGCTACAGAAGAGCAAGAGCAACGCCACCAGCATCCCGATGACGACTCTGAGACACAGCGCGACGCCCGGATCGCACCTGGTTGTACCAAGGCCGGCGACCGGCTTCAAAATTCAAAACGCCTGGGGTGAGGCGAGATCCGTGGACCTGATGTGCTCGTAGCAGGCGTAGCCCACGGCCGACAGCTTCCGGGACGTGCCATTGATCACCGGCCTGTGGAAGCATTTGTCGAACAACGGCCAACAATCGAAGAAGATCAAGCAATAGGCTAATCGCTCTTATCGATCGATGGGAAAATAAGCGAATGCCAAATGTTTTCGAGAGGCGAATCACGCCTAGAAAATCCCGAATCGATTCCGAATTCGTTCGCAGCCTCGGCTACTTTCTTTTGCAACGAACGAATATATGTCCGTGTTCTATTGCGAGACGAGACTTCGAGAGTCGAACCGATTGCTTGCCGATATTTTCACAGACGAAAGTATCGCGAGGTCGACGTCGTGAACCGTGTGATTTTCCAGTTTAGCAGTAGGTATGTTGTTTCACCAGCTGATCGAGGAACGATCGATATCGAGAGCTAAGAAATCGAGACGACAGGACGGTTTTTTTCTTTCACCACCAGAAGAAATGGGAACAATTTTTTGAAAGAGATTTTTTTCTACGTACGAGGCGCGTGTAAATCCGTGCCAATTCCTTCATACATATCGTACACGATTTTATATTGTTTTGTCGGATCGTTTCTTTTCCAACGACTATGCAGCAAATCAAAAAGACACTTGAGAAAAAAAAGAAAAAAAAAAGAACGAGAAACGACGCTGAATTGTCCGATTCGTCGCAAACGAATCCCTGCAATTACACTATAGTTAGTTGCGATCGAGACTTTGTTCGTCGTGAAATAGCTGGGCTATTTTCTAGTTAGGACAACCTTTCTGCGCGGCAGGTTTACGATTAGTAGGCTAGTAACAGAGAACATGTTAATTATACTTTTGATATCGCGTTTTTACGTTGTAATTTTTTACAACGTTACTTTTCTCCCTTTTCTGTTTCTCTCTCTCTTCTTTCCACCTCTTTTTCGACGAGGATAATTTGCAGAGATTGAGCCTTGTCCTTTCGAAATAACGTATTCGATCCTAATCGAGACTACGAGATAAGAGTAATTCGACGTTAGAGACCGTGCATTGGAAGCATACACACACACACACACACACACACACACACACACATATATACATCTAGCGTGTTAATCGTCGAAATTTTCCAAATCATTCTACACGGAATTTACGTTTGAGTGTGAAAGTATGTTCGTACATTCATATTACTTTCAATCATTGCCATTATGGTTATTGTCGAAATTTTCCGAAGAACCTACGTCGTACGTTCGTTTCGTCACACATTCGTAATCAAGTCTCTGTTCCTGACGTGCGTGAGAAATGGTGATCATTTCCGAAAAGAATATAAAAAAAAAGCGAAAAAAAAAGAAAAACGATAGCATTTACGTTGTCCAACATGTTACACATAGTATGCGAAGGTTCGTTGTCTGATAGTTGAACGTAGTCGGCTATTTTTCGTAGGAAAATTCGATAGATAGATGTATAGCGTGAAATGGTATTATACAATCATTGTATGCCGTTCGTAACGTTCGCGCGGTTAATTTGTGAGAATCGATTTGTGAAAAATGTCGGCCGATTTGACGGCGAGAAAAACTTGACCGATTTGTTCCGAGCCTCCGATCGCGATCCGTTCACAGAAATCGTGGATCGCGCTTGTTGTTTAGTTGTTGTTTTGTTGACTTAAAGAAAGACAACCTTTCGTCGACGCGAAAATAATGAACGATAATTTTTCTCAATGGTGTCGCGACAAGATCGGCGCGATCGGCATTTTTGCAGTTGCGCAACGATATAACATATATATATATATATATATATATATATATATATATATGTATGTGTGTATATATATATATATATGTATGTGTGTATATATATATATATGTATATATATGTATGTGTATATATATATATATATATATATATATATATATATATATCAATAAGTGTCTGAATATAAGTACATGTTAAATACAATCGTACATATCTAAACGTGCTTCATCACACGACGATAACTGATTAGTCCCCATTAATTTCCTCCTTTATTAACTCCTTAACATACAACGACGTCTGGGAGACGTCATACGTTTCCTAAGGACTATGAATTATTAATTTGTTCTTTCATCATTTTTTATTAATTTCCTTTAGAAGTATTGCGTTCGTGGAAATTCTCAGTACAAGCATAAGAGTATAAAAGTTATCTTTGTCAAGTTTACACAAATGTTAAAAAATGAAATGTATACATCATTTTTTGATTATATCGAATTCTATTCAATTCGTATGTTAAGGGGTTAATCTTAATCATAATCTGAACATCTGCTTTAAACGTCGCGTGTGTTCTCGCGTGTGATTTTTGCAAAAGCGCATTAGCTATTTACAGTATACGTTTTATTGATTTTCTTGTTTCGCAACAGCGTCTCCCAGTTTCCGTGGATGCATTCAAGATGGCGACAGACGTCAGCTCCAGAAATAAATTACCTAATGCACGCGAACATGCACGGTATCCTTTTCCAATCGAACGGAATTCATTAGTTCAAGCGCTAATACGGTTACATCGGGCGCGAATCAAACAATGTTCGCTCGTTTCGAATTTTGTGCGAAAGATTAGGCATGATAAGGCAGCTCGTTGGCCGGCTGCAACACCAGATGGAGACGCCTGCAGAAAAGTGAACTCTTTCCCCGAGAAATTAACTGTATCAAGTCACATTCAACGAGAATTATTAAAAAAATATTGAACGGAAGGTTCGTTTATTGATTGCAAATCAGTTGTTGTTGTATCAGTATGCTCTGGGCTAATTAAATTATCAGCGAAATTTCATGAATTTTAACGAAGCTAATCGAGCTGTCACGAGTTACTAATTGGTGCCGAGTTAATTTTAGAAAATTGGCGATCATTTATTCGACCTCAGAGTGAAGAAAAAGTGAAGCAGGTTCTGCATTCAAACTCAAATCAACGAATATTAACCACGACACATTTTGAATTAATTTTGCCTCCTAAAATTGATAATATTACCAAGTTTATTCAGTTATCCCATCGAATTTCTATCACCGATGCAGCGACGGTTTTTTTTTTTCAATGTTCAATCAAGCAGAAATTGGAGTAGATCATAAGTTGAAACGTAATTGCGCACGGCGTGGACGTGTTAATACGTCGACGGACGTATCGAGAAGACCGGCGAGCACTGTTCTAACTGCGCGAAGCAAAGAAAAGGACGTTAATACGGAGATGTTTCGAGGTTGTTCTATAGAAAACAGGCAAACGAGCGCGTTTCAGGAGGAAGAAGAAGAGACAAAGCGTGGAAAGGAAAGTCGAGGGGGAGGGTGGTGAACGTTAGGCGAATAGAAAGGGTTGCCTCGTCGGCCAAAAGACGAAATAGACTACTCTCTTCACTGCGGCTACTTAACTGTAGCTGTTCGGTTTTGCAGATGCCCCAAATACGAAACTGCTTTCAGCCGAGACAGTTTCTTCATATTTTTAATCTCAAGAAAAAAAAAAAAAAAAAAAAAAAAAAAAAGAAAAAGAAGCAAAGATTTGTGAAACATCCATTTATCACGGTAGAACTTCGTTTATCGGAATATAGGTTATCCGAACGTAGATTTACAGATAATTTTAGAAATGCGTTTTCGTAAAAAAAAAACGATCGGAAGTCAAGAATAGAGAATTCTTACGTTTCTTGGTCGACATAGATATTTGACGATGGTAGAGGACATATTTTTTTTATCGATTCTTCTTCTTTTTAATTAATTAAGTGCCCTCGAATATTGAACGAGAGAGGAATAATTAGTTAACTAAACATACACGTATTCCTGACGTCAGGCCATAATTAAATAAACACTGCCGATTTTACTCCTGACAATTGTGGAGATAATTTATTGTTCCGCGGTGATAATTTAACGGTGATGAATTATGGATAAATATAGAGCGCGCGAACATTTGTCATAAAATTTTAAAATTCTCGGAATGAGTGATTCGACAATTATTGTGCAAATGAGCGCGAGAGAAGTAATATACACACACACACACATATATATATATATATATATATATATATATATAATGGAATATGGAAATAATGAAAATGGGGGAGAAGAGGGCAAGATATTTTCATCTCTACCTCGACGGTCGTTATAATTAGACCTCGGATTTTATGCAAATTTACATTTTTATGAATATAATTGAAGAAACGGGATGCACGGATGGGAAATTGGTTCACATACTGAATATATTGTTGCTGCTGGATGCTGCATTTGATTGCAAGTAGTTTCATTTCCAAGGTTCGTTAGAAGACCGAAAGAATCTTGTGAAACATTCGTTTAAACTAATGGCGGTCCCCATTGAAAGTGCAATAATCACTCTTGTAGAATTCTCTTAAACGAAGCGAAAAAAAGTAAAACTCCTATTCGTAAGTATTAACAGAAGGCAAAGAGTGAAATAGCCCGACTGTGCAAATTTAATCGCGGCGCGAATAATACGTTGGCCGAGAAAATAAAGAAAAAAAAAAAGAAATAGAATAAAAGAAACGCGAAGTTATCCCGTATCAATAGAAGCCGGCGGAACGAGTTCAAGAACCGAGAGAGGCTTTGAATCGAATTCAAAAGCTTCCCTCTCGAGGTATTTACAAGTCTTCTTCCCGAACGGTTCGAAAGTTGACATCCAAACAGCACTGAAAATTGAACTGAAACCGCAGACAAAGAATGAAGATCGAAATGATCCGAAACGACGTATTCTTTCGTCTTCCCCCCACCCCCCTCTCCGAATAACGAAACGAAGTTGTCGTCGTATCGATCGCAGTACTTCGATTCCAATCAGCGAGAAAGTGCGTTTAAAACTTATTTCGCTGCGAAACTTAGGACTTGCAGTCCTAGCGCGGACACACTGAAATTTTACTACGAAAAGAACGTAACTTTTAATGCCTGGTGACGTAAGGTATATTATCAATTTCGTCAAACTAATTGTTAGGACCAAGGGTACGTATCACTTGTGCACATGGAAGTGCTAACGAACATGTTAAGCGGGAACGAATCCAAACCTTTGTATTTAGATTCAGAGTAAAGGCCACTTCAAACCTCCAGGCAAGGTGGTGGTCCAGGCATTCTGAAGATTTTCCACACCACGAGGATCGCCGTGTTATAAATATGTGGAGTGTGTAAAAAAAACGAGATGGTTTCTAGGAACGAATTGTTATTAAAAATGCCACCCCACCAAAGTCACTCGCGGCTGTTGGAAAACTGAGGAATTTCTATCACACTCCTGATTGGTAACTCTAACACGTCCCTTTCGCTTTCGAATTCTTCCGAGTCCAAGGAAGGTTACAAGGGAAGGACTCGGAGTATAGTCAGTCAGTGAAGAATAGTCAGTTATTTAGTCAACTTTGGATAACATTCTTGCCGAAGCAAGAATTGCATTGGAGCCATCAGGCCATCCAATAGTCAATAAAGTCAAATCAAGAAATTAGTTTCATTTTCACTCCCACATCAGTGGGTGGTCCTTCGAGCAAATGGTACGCAAATGTACAAGAACGACAGCAGTCGTGATTGACCTTAACACTAAATACATAACAGACAAAAGATGAATTTATTCGCGATGCAACTAGAAAATATATATTTAATGATATAATTCCGTGCGAAAAGTTTCTTAACGGGTGACTAAAAGCCACCGTCAGTGCACGCCTATAGTCCTTAGGTTAGGTTTAACGCACTACCGGCGTTAAACCGTTAGTAGCGAATTGGGCAAAAATTTGAAGCGAAAATATAGCTTTACTTGCCGATTTGTCACAGCGGATGCTCGTACCGTTCCCTCGACTTCAGTTTCACCAAACTCGAGCTTCTCTTCACGAATTTCACTGAAATTCACTGTATCGCCGCGCGTTCCCGCTAAATTCAAACAGAAAGCGAACGGTTAAAGAGAGGTTAGATCGAACGGCGGGTAGATGTCGCGCGCGGTGCGTGTTGGAGCGACGCAGTCAATATGGCGTCGCGAACCGCGTTCTTTGACACGTCAAGTTACCGAGATCGCCGCGTGTAGGCGCTGCTGCCGAGCGTGCGTCCGCCGTCGGCGAGAGCTTTTTCCCCCGAAGGATGCTCGCGGTAAAGTGTCGTCTCGGGACCGAAGACTCGCGTCTTCCTCGACTGTACGAGTTCACCGCGGGCTTGTCCACCGGCAGCCGCGGCGATCGTTCGCGAAACGGTGACGTTCTGCTTCGCCGCGTGTCGTCATCTCGCCGTTCATCCCAGAGCAAGGACAGTGTCTGTTTTACCGTACGATCGTGCCTCTGAGAAGGAGCCTCTGCACAGAGCGAGCGTGTGCCTGCTGCTGCTGCTCCTGCAAACTGTACCTCGCGAGTTCCTTGTCCTCTCGGGCGACGATGCTTTCTGCCAAAGTACTACCACGCGATCACATGGTTGCCCGACGACGTTGCTTGCCCGGCCGCGATTCGCCGAGACGTTGATACTGTTTCTCCCTCGTGCAACGGACCGTGCATTCATCCTCGAAAAGGACCTCGAAAATGCGCGAGACGACACTGAGATTCGCTCGCGAGCCTTGAAAGAGACTGTGGTCGCGCGTCGCGAGGAAGCTGCGATCGTGCTGGCATTCTCGTGCAAGGAGAGCATTTTTCCTGCCGACTGTTGCGACAGCGTGGAGACATCGAAGACGATCTCGTAAGTACCCAAGCAGCACTGGCGAAAACAATATATATATATATATCTACCAGATACTGTCAATCGCCGCTTATCTTCTTCTTTTTTCATCCTGTTTCATTCGTTCGCTCACGTGACAGCTGACAGCGGCTGTCACAGGCTGTCACGATAGCGACGACACGAACCAGCGTGCCTTGTATCCTCTCATCGATAAATCCCGTGAAACGGAATCTCTCGATCAAGAGATTTCAAGCGTGTGTAAATGGGTGTTCCCCCGTGGAGGTTACGTCGAGGGAGGGGGAGGGGGGGGAGGAACGCGAAATATTTTTACGTTCCGATATATCGCGCGAAACGGAATGTTTACGAACCGTGGAACAGGAACGCCAGAAGCGAGATATATACACCCGCGGTCTGTGTCTCGATCTTCTTTTCTCGAATACGCGATTTCATCGAGTTCGTTGCCATGGCGAATAATATG
Source organism: Tetragonula carbonaria (assembly GCA_032399595.1). Lineage (NCBI taxonomy): Eukaryota > Metazoa > Arthropoda > Insecta > Hymenoptera > Apidae > Tetragonula > Tetragonula carbonaria. The sequence goes on from JAUCRC010000009.1 coordinate 12,715,199, forward strand.
GTGGTAATGATATCGTGCGATATCTTTTTGTGCGTTGGAATGGACACATTTTTTTTTTTTTTTTTCGAGAAGTGAACGTGAATTCATCCGATTCTCGCGAGATTTGTGTCGAGAATTTTCGGGCTGCCTGAGACGGAGAAGAGACTGGGGAGAGACGAGCCGACAAAACGGAATCGGTTCCCAAGACAAATAACACGCGTCTTTTATTCTTTATCGGCAGGCGCAGTCTGTTCAATGCGATCATTGTTGCCACGTTGCTATTGTATTCTTTCATCACGTTCCGAGAGCCGGAATCGGTTTACTGGAATTATTCGAGATGTTTTCGTTCGTCGGGATTGAAATTTAATTAAACGCCGGGGTCTCTCTCTGTCGAGGATCCGCCGCGTATTTCGTCTCTGTCGGTAAGTTTCAAAGAAAAATCACGGTCTCTCTTGAAAAATGGCGCGGACTGAATGTTAATTAAATGTTAAAGCAACTGAACCAGTATCGTTCGTATATTTTGTTTTTTCTCTCTCGTAAAAACTGAACTTCTTGCTTCTCATCTATCGAGGATTAACATTTCAAGTTAATTTACGTTTACAAAATTAAATTCAGTTAACATTAAGTTATAAGATTATTAGATAATAGATCATTAGATCATAAGATAAATTAAAAGATCAACAGCTGAGTAAAACGAGTTTTATTTTCAATTGAACCAATTTTATATAACTGTAGCCAGATTTTTTAGTGTCGTGCCTCGAACACTATCGTAAATATTACATCATTGGACTCTGAATTTATTTACACACTATACGAGCACATTATAATTTATCGATAATACTTTGAACTACGGTTTAATGGTTCATTAGTACAAATAAAAGTAATTGAAGATTCGTACCCTCGATTTAAATTTGTACCAGAATTTAAATAAAAGAATATCAAAGCGTGTCTTAAATTACATTTCAAATGTTTCGAGATTATGCGGCACGTGATGCCTTCGCTTTTTTAACACTAAACGTACCTGCATTTTACGTATATCTATCTTACCATAAGGGATCATTTGACCCCTTATGAATAAACGATTGATTTTTTAGAAAGAAATTCTTAATTTATTAAAGGAAATAATTCGCAACGTAACTTCTGATTTCTAATAAAATAATCAAACATATATATTTTTATTTAAATAAAAAAAAATCAATTAATTGCACTTTTTACATATGACTGGTTCCTCCTTCATACATTTGTCCGCAGACAAATTTTTTTTGCAAATTATGCAAGTTTGAGTGGTTTTATTACCCGTGCACAATCTTATTTGACATTTTCTTCGTGATTGGGAAATATTGCTTCGGCTGCTTGATGTTCCTTGTTGTAGGTTTTCCTTTCGTTCTTCAAGAAATTCGTGATACTGTGTGACTAGTTCATCTGCTAATTGCAACAGAAAACGATGTCTTGATATCTTTATTTCAGTTCTTTCCCGATAGAGTATTCATGCATTGATTCCAGCTAAATCCAAGATATTGAAGAATACGTGCACAGGCCATCTATTGCATTTGGATTTGACGCTGTGTTTTCGCGCCATTTGGTGCAACCACATCGACGCCAAATTTAGTCTTATTATAATAACTAATTGTTTCGGGTGTTCGCTTTCCATCGTTTTTGGTTTTCACGCATTTATGTCTCGAACTTAGTGTATCGTAACTTTTTCTGTTGGTTTTGATTTATAAATTCAGTCAGAAAAATACGTAAATTTCGTACGGGGTCAAATGACCCCTCGCTAAGGTACATAAGGTATGCAAAGAATTTTTCTCGGTAAAATATAAGCTAAGAGAAAAACAGAAAGCGAGAAATCGAATAATCAGATAATATAAGAATTTGCAGAAAGTCAGATTAGCGAACGAAATAACAATGAATGTACGATATTAAAGTGAATTTTGAAAAGGAGGTCATTTGACCCAGCTTGGTACATTTAGTATTAAATCCAAACGCGTTATGCGAAGAGGAAAAAACCTGAATCGAAGTCGTAACACTAGAATTACCGACAATTAAGTGAAAACTTCTTTTCCAACACCAATGAAATGATTTTACCGAGAATAATTGAGATTTACTCGCTTTGATAAATTGAATGATCCAGATAATATAAGAATTTCCAGAAAGCCAGATTAGCGAACGAAATAACAATGTATGTACGATATTAAAGTGAATTTTGAAAACGGGGTCATTCGACCCTGCTTGGTACGTTTAGTGTTAATTCGCTTAATCTCGACGTTTAATGTGAGAGTGTCGATCGATGAACAATGATTTTCAATCTGCACGTCCGAGGAATATCGATCGCTCGATATTCGAAGCCGCGACGGCGCTAATCGGCCAGCTCTCGCGCCAGCGTGCGACAATGACTGAAATTCAGTGGAAATCCACTCTCGGCCGACGCATTAGGTTAAAACAATGGGGACCGTGCGTGCGATGACCTAAATGCGCCATAGTCCGCTTTTAATCTGCCGAGATGGAATGTATATATGCACGCATGGCTGTGAACGTCAGCCCGCTAACGGCTGACAGTAGGTCATCAATTTTTTTTTTTAGCTGTCTTCTTTTCCTCTCCCTCGGTTTTTACGTTTGCTCTGTGCGGTCGAGCGATAGATCGATAGCCGACAATTTTTTTTCCATTTCTTTTTTCTTTCTCTCTTCGATTGACGACCGAATTCTTCGGGATTCTTTTCGCACGATCGTTCGACAAGTTCAAAACGAAGGGAGAAAACGAAGGGTCTTCTGTGCACTGACCTGACTGAGAAGCGTAACGCAGCAGCAACGACCTTGCACGCGACCAGAGTTGAGAGTTTACGCTGTCAATGCGTAAAAGAGACTACTGAAACGCAAGGGACGATCCTCGCGCATCTGCCAGAGAGCAACGCGCTAATTGTGTAACGTACTGTAAAATTCGAAATCACGACGGGGACATTTCCAGCGAGCGAACGCGCTCCGATTGTAGAAAATTCTCTGTTCCGAGTCGCTCAGGATGGATGCAGTTGGTTATCGGGCTCTCTCAACCTCTTAACCCACCGCCAATTAAAAAAAGCTGGGATTCTCGACCGGTGGCAACTTTTTCTCGGGCGAGAGGAAATAAGCACAACACTGTCTAACGAGTATATTTCGTTGTATTTATATAGAAAACCAAAACTGTAGGTCTCGCGAGCGGAAGAAAATCGTTTTCTTAAGTCCGACTTAACTCGGCCGAGTGCGTTAAGAGGTTAACTAAGTTAATCTAAGAATTTATTCTAACAGTGAATCTTTTTTGCATCTCTTCGAATGAAAATTTGAACTTTCTGTAAAGAAAGTCGACCGAGTACTATGGAATCCATGTTGAAGGTCAATCATAAAACAAGCGAATAGGACCCCTCGACTTTTGGCCAGCTCCTAGAAGGACAAGGAACACTACCTGTGCACTATAAAGGACAGTCGGAAGTGCTGGCGAACTCAATTGGATTCTATCCAGAATACCGAGCAAATCGAGTATAAAGTATAATGCGTAGAGACTACAAGTATTTGTGTGATTTTCGTACATTTCTAGTTTTTTTCCTTTTGGCAGAAATTTTTTCCTTTCGACGCCATTTTGGAAGCTTGTTCAGACCGAGTTGTTGGCTTTTCATGCTTCCTTCAATTATTAAAAAATTCACTTCTCGAATAAGAATCACGGGCATCAGGATTTTTAGAGATGCTTTGGGCATGGCCAAAAAGAAGGTTGGGAACCATTGAATAAATAAATAATTCCATGAACTTTTTACTCCGAGTTTATTACTATTATAGTGTCGTATCGTAGGTCGTTGTTAAGTCATAACCTGTCAGTTGTAGTTATTACTTTAGTAGTCTTTAGTTGCATTTAGGTATAGATGGTCTGTAGTATGAAGAAATCCGCGAAAAAGAAAGGAAGTCTTTCTTTTTGAAAGATTATTCGAGTTTATTCGAGTTGTGACCTATATCAGTTGCCAATCTGTGTTCATTACCTTGTTTAATCACCAGCATTGTTATTAAATAAATATTATTTACGCTTAATCTCTACACTATCATTGACGTAGAAATTAATTTCATCCGTGTCTTAGCCATGGCCGAGGGACGAAATAATTGTAAATAAATTTTTTCAGAAATTTCTGCGATCCGAAAGAAAACCGAATGATATTCGAGGGTTTCGTTAAATTCAGTAGTCGACAAAGTTTTGCTTTAAACAGATTGCTCGAAAAAGGGCGCGCTTGATCGTTCGAACAACGGGGCGCAATTGCATAATGCTCGTACGTATTTCACTCGTGAGTCAGCAGTCGTGGAATCTCTGACCTTTTTGATACACTGAAATTCTTTTAAAACGTTTTTTATCTCCGGCATTTTTATTTCTCGTCGCAGTGAGAAATACGGTGTCGTAATCGAGATTTTTTCCATTTTAAAACGACCAACGGCTAAATATTGCTCCAAGTGAACGAGCGATTCGTCGATCAATGTTCGGATATTTGTTCTCTTTCAAACGTGATGGAGTGCTAATGAAAATTTCAAAAACAAAAAAGAAACTCTCGTCCAACTTTTATATTCGTAAAATTTCTCTACGATCGATCAGTGAACCGCTCTCTGTGCAAAATACTTGATTTTAAATGCAAATGTAGAAAAGTAGTTGATCGACGATTCGCTCCGTTCGACTGATAATAATCGTCGATAATTGTGCGTGCCATAATAGCGCTAATATTTCAAAAGGCTTTCAAAAGTTCTCGACAAAGTAAACGTTAACTAGTCATTGTATTATGCGTCGCGGAAAATGTTTTCAACCTGATTTCAAGACGATCGTCGTCGTCAATTCTTAACGAAATGATTCTCGTTTATAAATGATTCTTGTCGATCTGGTTTCGTTGGCAAAGAGAGAGAGAGAGAGAGAGAGAGAGAGAGAGAGAGAGAGAGACAGAGACAGAGACCTTGGTCTTCGAACGCGAACGATTGTTCACACATATGTGCAGACTGTTATAAATCTAATTATCAGAGCCTGACATGCCTGACATGACACCGCTCTTATGTACATATCGTGTGTGTGTGTGTCAGAACACTTCGGGTATTTCAGAAGATCGGTAGCGTTACCTCGTGAATAACAGCCGCGACTTAGTAGCTCTCATTTAATAACTAATCTAGGCTAAGAGATGCTCAAGCAGGCGCTCAAACAAATGATTCGGCCATTTTCGTAAGACATTTATTAAATTTACGCTTGCACAATTCACGGGATAAGAGGCGCAATATATTAGGCTTACGCGAGCCGAGCAGAAAATCGAAGGAATAAGGTAGAGGACACGAGTCGACCGTTCAACCCGTGGAAATATATATTGTCATATTTTTCCAGTTTGTCGTAAAATTGGAAAAGTTGTAAAAGCCAAATAGCTTTTTGCAAAATAAAAAGGAGGCAAATAAATGTACACTGCAAGCGTACATACAGCTGAAATAAATCTGTGTGTCCAGGTGTTTTAAATGTTTAACATGTTATATATTGACGTGATATTAAGTAAATTAATTATATGATATGAATATAATCAACGTGATATTGATAAATTAATTACATGATATAACTGAGATGAATCTGCGTTCCAGATCTTTAACATATTATATATATATTGATAAACTAACATGATATTAATAAACTAATTATACGGTATGAAATAGTTATGTATATAATTAACACGATAAAAATCGTATGATATAGCTGAAATTAATCTGTGTTCCAGATGTTTAATATATTGTATATATTGACGTGATATTAAGTGAAATTAATTATACAATATCACATAATTAACATGACTATGGTAAGTTAGTTACATGATATAGTTGAAATGAATCCGCGTTCCAGATGTTTAACATATTATATGTATATTAATAAACTAACGTGATATTAATAAATTAATTATACGATATGAAATAGTTATGTATATAATTAAAATGATAAAAATCGTATGATATAGCTGAAATTAATCTGTGTTCCAGATGTTTAATATATTGTATATATTGACGTGATATTAAGTAAATTAATTACATGATATGAATATAATTAACGTGATATTGATAAATTAATTACATGATATAACTGAGATGAATCTGCGTTCCAGATGTTTAACATATTATATATAAAAAAATTGACGTGATATTAAGTAAATTAATTACATGATATGAATATAATTAACGTGATATTGATAAATTAATTACATGATATAACTGAGATGAATCTGCGTTCCAGATGTTTAACATATTATATATATATTAATAAATTGACGTGATATTAAGTAAATTAATTACATGATATGAATATAATTAACGTGATATTGATAAATTAATTACATGATATAACTGAGATGAATCTGCGTTCCAGATGTTTAACATATTATATATATATTAATAAATTGACGTGATATTAAGTAAATTAATTACATGATATGAATATAATTAACGTGATATTGATAAATTAATTACATGATATAACTGAGATGAATCTGCGTTCCAGATGTTTAACATATTATATATATATTAATAAATTGACGTGATATTAAGTAAATTAATTACATGATATGAAATAATCAACGTGATATTGATAAATTAATTACATGATATAGCTGAGATGAATCCGCGTTCCAGATGTTCTAAATGTTTCATATATTATTGATGATAAACCGTACTGCAGTGCGTGAAATGCAATTACTTCGAGTCATTATGCTCTGAGATAGCAATTTGCAAACAACGAAGATAAAAGGTTCGATCTCTCGGACAACAGAATGCGAAATTGCCTCATCTGTCATCGCACTCTCCGTCTATTTCGAACGATTTCTGTTTCTATTCCACCTGGAATATGCAGCTTTCATTTCGTTTCGACACTCTCTCTTTCTATCTGACGCTATTTTTTTTTTTTTTTTTTTTTTTTTACCAGAAAAAGACATTCCTGTTGTAGTAGTAAGTGACATTTTTACATTTCAAATGTGTATCGCACGAATTGCAAAATTTCCGATCGCTACGACGTATCGTTGTTAGCATTAGCGACGCCGTGAGCAATTGATTATATAATAAAAATTACTTAAATGTTTAAAGGCACATTTGCAACGTAATTGTTTCGTAAAAGTTACGCAACGACGAAGCGGCGCAGGATGCCGTAGAGAAAAAAAATGGAGTATATTTAATTTAACACGGTTAAATGCTAATTATTCTTAATTGTACACTCGACTCGAAGTCGATGGATGCCAGTGACAAAGTCGCGCGTATAATTACGCTAAGAAATTCCATCCGTGCTCATCTTGTCTCTTTACCTTCGCCACCCTCATTCCGCGATAATGCATTCCTCCTCATTACTTTGCGAAACATGTTCTCTCTTGTACTATCGGAATTCCCCTTTGTTTTCATCGACGTTTATTGCACCGTGTCTACGGATTATAATAAGAAACGAGCGTGCTTTGTTTCGCATTCTTTTTAAAAAGCTCTACGGCGATCGCCTATATAGCGGGTGTACACTAAACGAACAAAGTATCGAGCACGTTGATGCATTTTCACGCAATCATTGCTTTCTATGAAGCCTTTGTAAAATAATCTTTGTGAAATAGCCTTTGCAACACACATATTTGTGTTATGAGAAAAAGTACGAGTCGTTTGCAAAATTAACAAAGCAAAATCGATGAAATCAGTTGAAATGTACGAGCGGGTATAATCACTTCCTAATAATGATTAATCATTATCGGTATACCGAGAAATGTTGTCGGCCCCATTTGCCTCTATAACATCGCGTCATTTGAAAAGATTATTGGGGAAAAAATAAATCATTATTAATTTATACAACCGAGAACAAGAAAATGTAAAATTGTAAAAATTCCGGCAGATATTTCATCGAATTGTTGAATTAAACTTGTAATTGAATTAAACTTGTATGGTATGGATTGGAAGGAAAACTTTAAAGGAGAAGTCCCTAGAACGGAAAAATATTAATAAAACATATAAATGAAAAAAGTTATAATAATTATTATAATTATTAAAAGAAATTATTAAAAGTTAATATTATAATTATATTTAATTATAATTATTAATATTAATTATTAAAAAAATTATAATTATTAATTATATTAATAAATATGAATAAAAAAGTTTCGATAAACAATAATTGTGCGAAAAATTGTTTGAAATTCATCGGCGTGCGATATAATAATTTCTATTCTATTTCTACATCTGTAATCTCACGAATGTGCGGTAAAATTTTATTACGTATAAAATATAAATAGAGAGCCATTTTTACTCGTGATTCTGCAATCGTAAAATCTTTTCGAAGCAAAGAATAACAAAATTAGCAACAAGGATAGGCACGTAATTAACGTTATGTTTCGAATTATTTGTCAACCGATTGATTTACGTCGATAAATGCGATCAAGCCCAATTATTAAATATCTCGCTTCTGTTTCTATATAAAACGTACTCGTTCGTGAACGAGAGACGAAGCGAGGAAGAAGAAGTTACGTGCGAGCGTAATCGGAAGATTAGACCAAAAGAGACCAGGGCACCGATGAATTATGAAGCTGGTAGCTCGTTTATTATCGCAACGGCGGGGTTAATCACGCTCTGTCTAACGATTTCCTTGTTAAAACCTGTGCTGCTGACGATGCGACGGGCCGGGGAAATTGTTCTATTTCGCGGTACCTTCTGCGAACTAGCATAAGATAGAACGTTAGTTTCATCTTCCGCGAACGTTCTCGTGTCGAGCGAATCAACCGCGAAGAGGCAAGAAACTCGAGAGAATGGAGCTGCGATGGCAAAAGTGCATTTTGTACCGATTGATCGACTCGTTGCTGCAACAAATGATAGATAATAATGATTCATAATAATCGGAGCGATAGATAATAAAATAAAATGGAAAGAAAATATCCAATTCTTATCTACGTAAACCTCTTTGCCCTCGACGAACCTTTTTTTTTCTTTTTTCTCGTATCATCATCTGCCAGCAATATTTATTTGACGAAAGCATCGTCACTTCGAATAAAATGATACTGGAAATAATTACATTCGAATGGTATTTAATTGTATATTTATTATTAAATTTTTCTTTCTTCCTTTGACGTCGTTTAAATTTGACCAGCGACCAGAGTTCGACGATACAAAAATGTTTCAATGTGTGGGAAAAATAATATCATCCGTCGTTTTCTGACTTTCGTGAGAAGCAACGCGAAGTCTATGCGAATTATTCTAAATTCCATGGAATTATTGTTACTTGACTTATTTAGGACTGTCTTCGGACAATTTCTCCTCTTTGTTCTTCTTACATCGTTGTTATAACATTCACTCTTATGATATTATACTATTGCACATCGTACAAGTGTACACGTTCGTTATAATGATAAAAAGAGGAAGTCCAAGCTGTTTATTAGATTTAAGTCCTCTCAGAAGGGTTAATTAGAGTTTGCTCGCAATTTTTCTTTTTTTTTTTTTTTGAAAATGATTTTATATTATGTACCGGGTGAAAAAAATGAGGATACTTTTTTTTTTTAGAAAATTGTAAGAATTCAAAATTTTTTTCAAATAACTAAATCTTCCATAACTGGTCGTGAAGATCGAAATTTTGTTTACAACGAACTCTTAAAATTCGCTGTACCATTTTTTTTTCTTTTTCTTTTTCATCATTTTATTGAACTCTGAACGTTACACCGTGTAGCGAGAAAGTGAGGATACTTCTCTTTCGAAGATTGTCAAACGATAAAGAATTTTTTTTATGACCGTATTCACCACGATCTCGAAGATCGAAATTTTCTCTTCGCAACGAACCTTTTTTTTTTTCTTTTTGCTACTATCTGGTCAGACGCGATATTTTCGTAGTTTAGCAAGTGTTCCCAGCTTTCTCTCGCGAGGAATGAACGTGCCAACTAGGCGAATTCCGCCTGAGGCAGCTTTTGGGAACGTGGCTCGTTGCAGGAACTGCTCGCGCCTTCTCGTATATTGCCTGAAACGAGCCTGATCGATGCGAGCTACGTGTCGCGCATCGCCAGCCAAAAGTCTCCAGGGAAACGTTTTTGAAACACGCGTTTCCTCTTTTTTCTTCTGCTTCTTTCTACCGAGGATAGATTTCCTCTCGACTAATATACGTCTGCAGCCTCGATTACAACGACGATATCGCAGACGTTGTAATTGAAGAGGCCTCTGAAAACGAGAGCCCCTTGGACGAAAAGTTAAAAATTTCGGTCCGAAAAGTTCGAAACTTCCGGGGGAAAAACTGATTGAATTTTATTTGTCTCCGGCATCTTCGCTCAATGTGAAATATTTGAATTACTATGAAATCTTTTATCTTTCGTTGACACTACTAGAACCACCGAGATGATCGAAACGGCCATTTCATCGTTATAGGTGTTTGTTTTGCAGATTTTTTTTTTCTCGGGAAAATGCATAAATAAGAGCTGCTCTTGCGTATTCTATTGTATTTTACAGTTCTTCTACTTTTTGTTTCCTCTTTAATCTTTCCGATGAAAATTCTATGCTTTAGTAGTAAGTAGTGTTAAAAGATAAAATTATTACCACGTCAAGTGTAGCCAATATTAACACTTTACCGACCGGTAGCCTATTAATCGGCTACTATTTACCGCTATCGGTCGGTAAAGTATGGATATCGTATAATAATATATTTATATATTTTAACACTTTACCGACCGGTAATATCGTACATTAATATATACAAATATATTGTTATACGATATTAACACTTTACCGACCGGTAGCCTATCAATCGTCTATTACCGCTATCGGTCGATAAAGTGTTAAGAAGATCAGAGCTGAAAAGTATTCTTTCGCAGCGATGGCAGAAAGGAAGAGATTTTTCAAGAAATTCGTAATGCTTCAATCTTCTGGAAAAAAGGAAAGAGTATTTAGAAGATTATTCGGACTCGAACTAAATGAAAGGAACGAAACGTTGTTACTACGATACGGCGAGAGGTAGCAGAAATTGCGTTTCCGTAATAACAACGGGGGGAGTAAGACTAATAGTTCGATATTAGTTACAAGCGAAGTTCGACTCGTTAATCGCGAAAGCAGAAGGCTCGCCGAGACGCAATTTCAAGAGTGCTGTCATAACGTAACTGATCGTAAATAAACGTATCGATTGCCGCTTGAACGATTCTATTATTCGCGTCGCGAATAGAAGTTTTATTCAGCACAGATTTACATCTTCCTGCGGAGAGAGCGGGGGATGAAGCGTGTTTTATTTCTCGCTCTCTTTGGATCGGTTTATTACCGGAACACCTGGGTCTATTAAAGGAGAATTAAATAGAGAAACTCTGCTTGAAGGTTTCTTTCATTCGATGTTAATACGAATTTCCGAGACAATTTGTTTTAAATATCAAATATTTTCTTTTTATATATTTTATTCTCACTCGATGTTAATACGAATTAGCGAGACAATTTATTTTAAACACTAAATATTTTTTTTAACAATTCTATTTAACAATTTGATTATTCGGACAGCGTATGACACAATCGGTTCGTTCGTAAAGAGAAACTCTGCTTGAAAGTTTCTTTCACTCGTCGTTAATACGAATTTCCGAGACAATTTATTTTAAACGCTAAATATTTTTTTTAAATATTTTATTTAATAATTTTATTTAACAATTTGATTATTCGGCCAGCGTGTGACACAATTGGTTCGTTCGTAAAGAGAAACTCTGCTTGAAGGTTTCTATCATTCGACGTTAATACGAATTTGCCAGACAATTTGTTTTAAATATCAAATATTTTTTAAAAATATTTTATTTGACAATTCTGTTCAACAATTTGATTATTCGGACAGCGCGTGCAATAATTGGCATCGTTCGTAATCAAGATCGTATCGGCGATCGCTCGTTAATTAGAATTCGTACAAAAGGAGTTCACGATTAAATAACTCAATCGGCGTGAGTTTAATTAATCGGGCATTAACGAAAATCCCGTTGCAACTGGTAAATCTCGAATAAACGGAGTCGCGTTTGCGATGTTTATTAACGATTGTTACATTGCATTTAACCGATTGCAAAGCACGTTACGAACCTAAGTAAATACGTAGGTAGTACTATAAGTCGTATCGTCGATCTCCTGAAACTTACTCGCATTCACGGACGTTACATCTATAATTGTTGATTCTGATACGAAAGTACACACGCGGTGGTTATACAGGGTGAATCATGTAATGTGCGCACCTGAAATAACGTTGAAACTACGAGCCTAATGAAAAATTGTTTAATACGAAAGTTGTTTGGTTTCAAGGGAGGCAAAATATAGCGTAACAATTTTTTGCGTGTGTTGAAGGATTTCGAAATTTCCAAGGTCATCTTTTTTTTTTTTTTTTTTTTTGGTTGGACTATATATTTTTTTCATCATACATCGAAATGATATTAGGTATGAGTACTAATCCACGTTGATCCTAATCTCAATGGTTAACGAGATATATTACTCCGTAATTAATTCGTCTTCTTGTTAATATCTTGTATACAGGGTGATTCACGTAACTTGCACACCTGAAACAACTTTCAAATTACGCGTCTAATGAAGAATTGTTTAATACAAGAGTTGTATGGTTTTAAATAGAGGCAAAATATGGCGTGTATCGAAAGGTTTCGAAATTTTCGAGGTCACCTCTATTTTTTAAAAATTAAACTATATATATATATTTTTTTTTTTTTCGTCGTAAACCGAAAGAACATTAAATTCCAAGTAAAAAAGTATTAACCCACATCGGTCCTAAATCTAGTAGTTGAGGAGATACTTGTCTCCACTTTTATATACAAGGTGATTCACGTAACTTGCACACTTGTAAAATAACTTTTAACGCCTAATATCCGATCCTAAAAATTGTTTAATACGAAAGTTGTCTGTTCTAATGGAAAAGCTGTTTAATTGAAATGTTAATTTTAATTTAAAAGTTATTCGAGGTGTGCAAGTTACGTGATTCACCCTGTATAGGGTGCAAAGTACACCGAACATTCTTGATACACATAAACGCGTAGTGGGAATGCAGTATTTGCAACGCTACACAGCATTTCGGTTCAATTCTTGATATTACCTCTCCTCGAGAACGTAATTACAGTTTTTGCATCCGCGATGGAACAAATTTTGCGAAAGAGAGACAGAGAGAGAGAGAGAGAGAGAGAGAGAGAGTTCGATTGCTACCGCTTGCGAATAGAGTATCATTGCGATGCAACGAGGCGCGCCAAGGTATAGGATTCTTAACGATGACTGTGTGATCACTTGCCAAAGTATCTTGGTTAAGTAACGGTGAATGATTGACCATAGAATCTTCGATCAAAGGAACTCGACTCTCTCTGTATAAGTGAGCGATCATGGTCGCCTAAAGCACAAGTACGACGATATTTCTGGCCTTTAGGTTAGGCCTTTCAATGCTTGATAAACGAAGAATCACGCGTTGTTAAATTAATATTTGACGTCTTTGTGTGAATTATGAAAATTAGATTTCGCACGTGTGTAATCGAAACATTCGATGTTCCGCGTAAATTAATATTTACGTTATCGTCACGCTTGAAGTCAAGGAGCAGGTACATACTGCCGAAGTAATTGTAATGTTGACTCTTCGATAAGATAAAGAAAGAATGTCTCCTTGTATGTACAGATGCGAGGAAGAAGGGATAGGATTCATTTGTTAACTCATTTGCATCGCTAAGCGAAATGTTTCGGAATAAATTCGCGAGCGAGAATCTTAGTAGTATATTCATTACGTGGAAGGTTCAGAAGTTAATCAGCGTGAATGACTTCTCATTAAAAACCGCATTTGCATCATGCAAATATCTTCTTGTTGTTGAAATCGATGGAACAGTTTGGTTGTTATTCCGAATAATTTAAATAGTAATTTAAATAGCAACGTCGTTTCGGTAATATTTTTAATAGTTTCAGTCATCGTGTTCCGGTGATTATGCTAAGCGTGATTGAATTGTTCTATTCTGACTATGCTAATAGTGATTGAACTGTTCTGTTGACTGTGAGAAGACGAAAAAAGTTGAAACGTTAATATTAAATATATGAATTTTTGACAAATATTTAACAAAGAATTCTAAATTAATTAACGAAAATTAAACATGGGAATTAAAATTAATAATGAATAAATAAAGTGCCAGCAATAGCGGTTAGACTTTAATTATAAATTAATAATTAATGAATTTCTATTAACATTATTTTTGAAATAAATTATCTTTAAATTGTTAATTCTAGGTGAAATTTTAATTAATAAATATAATATAATTTATAATGTAGAAATATATAAAAATTAAATTATAAACTAGGATTAGATACCGTATTATTTTAATACGTAAGAAAGTTTTTACCATTAAATGTCAAATCATTAAAATAAAATAACATAGCGGCTTTGTAATCTTTTTAGGGAAATTTGTTATTCAATTTGATAATCCACGATGGGATATACTTAAATTTAATTTATGTATTGTTATTTAAATTTATACAAAAAAAATTATTTCGTGACACAAATTGTTTTCAAGTTGGAAAATCGCGAAGAAATGGCAACGACGAGTACACTCGTCACGCAATTTGTTATTTGAATTAAATTTTTCGTGGAAAATAAAACGTGCTTGACCAGTTCTTTTTTGACATCATTTCTGATTATTTTCCAATTATTGATATTAAGTTAAACAGATTTTCAATTTAAAAAAAAAAAGAAAGTCTAGTGTCATTTCCTTGCAATTTAATTCAATTTTACAGCAGCTGCACTCAACTACTCTGTGTTTGACGATAATCATCATCGCGACAACAGTGTAGATACATTCTTTTAGAAAGCGGGCAGCACATCCAAGAGGTTAATCGAAAGTGACTTATCACTGTTGAGACTACAAGCTGTTCCTGCAATATCGCGTACTCTGACTCGTGCTCCGATACTCTTCACTTCGCGTAATTGGTATCAATAGAGAACGATAAATATTTAAATCAGAGACATGCCAACATACGCGTAACGATGTAAACGATGATAAAAAAAAAAAAAAAATAAACTCGCGACCGCGAAGTTTCTGCGAACGAAAGCAGAAGTTGGACCTCAGAACGCTCGTCCTCGAACGAGTTGGAAGAAAGACACACCCGGATCGATGGATTTCGCCAATTCGCCGGAAGATTATTTGTATACTCGGAAATAAAGGGACTGTATCGACGGCATTTTTGCCCGACTATTCGCCGACTATTCGCGGATCCGGAAGAAAAGAAAAAAAGGAAAAAAGAAAAAAGAGAAGAGCCACGGGACGTAAATTGGCCAGGTTCCAAGATACCTCGTCAGCAGCCGGGAGTTTAAAGGAGCGCGAAAGGTTATAGAAGCCAAGTCGAGTGGGAATATATATATTTTCCTTATCAGTTTTTGCACGGAGGCAGCTCGAGGGGGTGGTTGGCTGCCTCTTTCCACGGAACAGCCAGCAGCAGCAGCAGCAGCAGCAGCACAGAACTATAGGTCGACGGCCGAATTTAAAGTCAACGTTACGAGGATCGGCGAGAGATGTTTTATGGGAGGGGAGAGGGAAGCTAATTGTAGGCGATTAGCCTCGCCTGGTATCGCGTCGCGTCGACGAAATGAATCTGTCGCATCGATAACGAGCGAGCAGTAATTTCGAAGGATCTACTCGAACCTGCGCCGGCTAAATTATTCGAGTCACGTGGGGAATACATAGTTATTCCGCGGCGGGGACTCGATACATTTTCGGGTACGGTAACACAGCGGCATGTCGTGTTAGGGCACTACAGTTTGCTCGTTAAACATCCCCTAGGTTGTTGCAAGGTGGTGTTCCACGGTGGCGGAATATTCTATGAAACCGCTTAAGCTGGTTTCGAAATTATTGAGAGAACGAAGATACGGTACGTTAACCAATTATGCTTGTACAGGGTGATTCACATTCGTGTCGCAAGCGTTACCCCTGACGTCGCCTGAACACTTCTATTTTTTTGCAAGAATCATGCACGAATTTCACGAAATAATTGCTGAATGAATTGTCCCGAACGTGCGCTAACTCGACATCCGAGCGTAAAATGATAACAATGTTAAAATCATTGTCGATACCACGCGGTTCTCATCCTTCAGACAAATTATTGTAAAATATATTTTTAATTGTTAGGCTTAGGACCAATGTGGATTAATATTTTTTTATTTGGAATTTAATGTTCTTTCGGTTTACGACGGAAAAAATATAGTTTAATTTTAAAAAAATAGAGGTAACCTTGAAAATTTCGAAACTCCTCGACACACGCAAAAAATTGACACGCCATATTTTGCCTCCATTTGAAACTATACAATTTCCGTGTTAAACAATTTTTCATTAGACGCGTAATTTGAAAATTGTTTCAGGTGTGTAAGTTACATGAATCACCCTGTATACAAGATGAAGACAAATTGATTACGGAGTAAAATATCTCGTTAACTATTGGCTTTAAGACCAACGTGGGTTAGTACTTATATTTAATATCCTTTTGATGTATGATGAAAAAAAAATATATAGTTTAATTTTAAAAAAATTGAGATAACCTCGAAAATTTCGAAACTTTTCAACACACGCAAAAAATTGACACGCCATATTTTGCCTCCACTTGAAACCAAACAATTTTCGTGTTAAACAATTTTTCATCAGATATTAGGCACAATTTCAAAATTATTTCACGAGTGTGCAAGTTACGTGAATCACCCTGTATATAAAAGTGGAGACCAATATCTCCTTAACTAATAATTTTAGGACTGATGTGGGTTAATACTTTTTTTCTTGGAATTTAATGTTCTTTCGGTTTACGACGAAAAAAAATATATAGTTTAATTTTAAAAAAATAGAGGTAACCTTGAAAATTTCGAAATCCCTCGATACACGCAAAAAATTGACACGCCATATTTTGCCTCCACTTGAAACCAAACAATTTTCGTGTTAAACAATTTTTCATCAGATATTAGGCACAATTTCAAAATTATTTCACGAGTGTGCAAGTTACGTGAATCACCCTGTATATAAAAGTGGAGACCAATATCTCCTTAACTAATAATTTTAGGACTGATGTGGGTTAATACTTTTTTACTTGAAATTTAATATTCTTTCGGTTTACGATGAAAAAAAAAAATATAATTTTTAAAAATAATTTTGAAAAAATAGGAGTAACCTCAAAAATTTCGAAACCCCTCGACATATATTGCCTCCATTTGAAACCATACAACTCTTAAACAATTTTTCATTAGACGCGTGATTCGTAAGTTATTTCACGAGTGTGCAAGTTACGTGAATCACCCTGTATAAATATATATTCAGCGGCCATTAGAGGAGTTACTCCGCGGTGAAAATTCTTCCGTAAATGTTAAACGGAAGTAACTGGTGCCAACAGCTTGATTCAAAGTGGCGGATGCCAGATTCCATTGTCTTTTAGAAAGATGATAGAGAGAGAGAGAGAGAGAGATACGTCTCACGCCCACGGCAAGAAGCCGTGTCTTCTGTCTTTCCTTTTCGTACTTAACATCGCCGGTCATGCATAATACAACGAGCGCACATGTCTGAAGAAAGACGACGAGCGATGCATCAGACGACTCGGACTGGCGCGTTATGCGTTGACACCATCGTGAGAAGATCCTGTCTACCTATCTTGAGTTCTCCTGTGTGAGAAACACACTCGCGTCTCGCCGACAGGCAAATATTAACCGTTTAGCCGTTTTAATTAGACCAGAGGCGTAATTGCACGGAAGGGAACAGAAAGGAAAGAAAAAAGAAGAAGAAAGAAAAGACCGAGTTTCGCCCTCTGGGAAAAAGTTACCACGGGAAACCTCCACGTAACTTCCCTCCCTTTCTCGCTCCAACGATTCCAATCTACGAAGAGCGGACTTTATCTTACGGTTTAGAAGTTTGTTAGCAGAATCGTGGAGAAAGGCGCACGCCTCGCGAGATAATTACGCGAGATAATGTTACGGGGATACGATTCACCGAGGTGCGTAGTTGCCTAGTTTATCGGCCGAGTCTTATCTTGGCGAGTTAATAGGAATTTTCGCAACGCATCTCTCCCCTCTCTCTATCGCGCGTTAAAATAGAACCATCGGGCCATAAATATGTCTCTTTGATGCTTCGTATATGAATGAGAGTTATGGTATTCGTGTACCGAGTAGCTATAGTACGCTTTGACACCAGTTGGCCACGCGCCAACAACGCTCGCGAGCGTAATTATACAGGTAGCGATCGCTGTATCTTCGAGCTTACTCGGGTGCGTGGTGGCCATTCGCCTGTTTTTAACAGAGGCGGAGTGGAATTTAGACACGGAGATTATAAATAGGGGAACTCGGAACGATTAATTGTAGACGGTTTAATTACGTAACACACAGGTGTGTCCGACCAAAAATTGGAACAATCGGATAACAATCTTATTATTTGAATAATTTTGGACATCATGAGCGTCCCTTTTGGGCAGTACTTGTATTTAGTAGCCGTATCTATTAAGCGCACAAGCAATAAAGTAAAAGAAGAAAAATTTTTTGAAAACATGTTGAAAATACTATCCAAACTAGTTATTATTGATGAACTGGTATCTAAAAAACAAGCTCAGTCTCTAAAAAACTTCTCGTCGAAAAATCTTCAGATCTTTTTCAATTAATATAAATGTATCTTTTTCGTCAATGTTGTTTTGCTCGAAACGACAAAAGTTGTTTCAATATCCTCGCGAATAATGTAGCTTGCATTGAACTGAATACAAAGAAAATATGTAAACTATGCGCGACCCTTGGCCCAAACTTTTGTTAACGAGCCCTGGAAGATCTAAAAAAGAAAGTAAATGCAGAGAAGCCAGAACCTTTTTTTTTGAGTTATAAATGACACGGACCAATAAATTCACCTAAAATATTCAATGTATCTTTGTCCACGGTAAATATTTATTGCGTGTATCTCTCATATGTTGCAACTGTGAAGTGTCAATTGTACCATAACAATAATATTTGGCTAATAACTGAAACATTTAAAGTGTGATGTTGATCTGTTGTCGTGGCAGTCATATTTAACCCTCTATTGCATTCCGTTCCATCCAGATAGACAACAATAATTCGAATAAACTCAAACGACACAATTAATTTTTATACAACACGAATTATCACTCTTTTGACCACACTATTTTCCGACTATCTCCTGACTCTGTTTTTTTTTTTCACTCGCACGACTTTCATCTTTTCAAAAAGAAAAGCGCTCAATGCCAACGCTGTGCTTCTCACATCACATTCATTCTTTTTCGTTCACGCATCGTTCAGCGAACAGGCCATCTATTAAAAGTAAAAGTAACTACACAATAATTTACGATACTACAATATGTATTTTCTTTTTTTCATCATAAAAATTCATGCAATAGAGGGTTAATACTTATTTAACACATTGTTTGCGGGTAACGGGAATCACAGTCTTACTACAGCCAATTGTTGAGTGCGGGAGACTGTGATTACGTTTTTGAAAATACATACTGGTTCATCTAGTTTTAGTGCAAATATTTCTTTCAAAAGATTAGAAGTTTAATGAAGGTATGTGCAATTTTTATTCAATTTTTTGCTATTTTTTTATGCACCCGCATAAGATGCGTTAAGTTGGACACCCAGTGACGTCCAACAGATTCGAACGAATTAATGCTGGGCACTTGTCTTCACATTTCTTCTCGATGGCTCGTTCCATACGATCTTGATCTCAAAATATACTTTTTACGCAAGTCTACGGCAAGTTTATAATTTTTTTTATAATGCGACTCTGTGCTTTCTCATTCGAATATCGTACAGGAAACGGCACAGTGAAATTCAGCAGACCGAAGATATCACGTGTCCCTCGGTATCGTGCATCCGCACGGACGTTTAATTTCGTTTCTGCGGCCGAAAACGTCGCTCTCATTCTGATCCATTATTCATGCTGTCCTTCGGTGTCTTTTGTTACTCTTTCCTTTTTTTTTTCTTTCTTTCTTTTTTTTCGAATCTGCAGGCATTCGTGGATACACAGCTTACAACAGAAATAAATGGGTTTATATCGAGCTTCTCATTACTCGATATTCTCTTTCAATTTGTGGTCGGAATAGAATTAAGCAGTCTTCCCTGTTGGCGTGAAAAAATGGAACAGACGTGTTTCGAATAAAATCAAGATCCCATTTACGCTAATTACGACATGTTACACGTGACAGCGTGTGTCAACAAATCGTCTTTGGTCGTCCATTTATTACTAAATAATAAGTAGACGATTGTATTTTTTTTTTGATTTTATTCAAACTTCATTTCACGTTCTATACTATTTTACCGGTTAATTCTTAATCTTTATCTTATAATGCTGAAGTTCAAGAATTATAGTGAAGCTTAAGAAATTACGAGGAAAATACATTTTTATGTTTTCTAATTTCGTGTAACCTTTCCTCCTCTGTATTTCCTCTCTTTCATTCTTGTTATCTAGCTTCTTAACTAGCCGTTTCACTACTTTTTCGTTGGCTGTTGCAATTTTTCATTTCCTCTACACGCACATGTCACAGATACAAATGGCACGGATATATTATATAATATATAATATATAACATGTAACATATATAACATGTAACATATAACATATAACATATAATATATATTATTAATTATATATATATATATATATATATATATTATATATTAGACACGTTAGGTCCCACGAATTCGTTCCGGATGTCCATCTGAAATGGGCGACGATATGATTCGAAATTCAGTGGAAAGGAAGAGGCTATCGGTTCAAGAAATTCTAAGTATTTCGCCATCAACTATCCCGCACACGTTTAACCCATTACCTGCCAACTATGAGATATCTCGTACTAAGTGTATGTACCAAAACTGCCGACTACGGGATATTTCATAGTTTGCGGTACAAGTTTAGATCGATTACAATTGGCCAGGAAATATTTTTATTGCCAGTTGAATTAGGAATTATTAGAAAGGATGAATAAAAATTTAATATAGCGTATAAAACATATTTAATATCACTTTTTATTATAGAAATAATAACTTAGACTATTTGGTCATAACATACTAAATATTTTTGTATATATTAATTATGTATTTATTTTTCAATAAAAATTACTGTAAATGCCATTTCAATACTAAATCTGTAACTTAGTATTATTATATTTCATTGGAAAATTTCATGTTCTCTTTAAAATAAAATTTTGGCTCCCAGGGCAAGACGCTCTAAATTTGCAATTTGGCAGTCAAATTAAAGTGGGTTAAAGAAAAATGAATAGAATATTTAAAGAAAAGATATCGAACACTGAAAGTATGGGGGTACCAACTCGTCGAACGAAATCGTATGGAGAATGTGACAATGCGCGTATCTTTGCTCGCTGAAACGTTATGATAACGTTATGAAGATGAAAAGTGAATTTTGCACAATAATCATCGAAGAAAACAAACTTGAACAAAAAGAGAACAAGTTCAACGGCTCGAGTTGTGTCGAACCACCAATTGTCTACGCTTTTGCAAAGTTTCTCTGTTTCGTGGGATTATCAATTATCAATTTTGTTTTTCGAGTTGTGGCTTTCAGCTTATCAAACAATAAATTCAGACAAATACTGCGATCTGGTTAAGAGAAGCTCTAACTCACAAATCGAGAAACGTGATTTTTCATCACGACGATGTTAAGCCACATGTGAAAAAAAAAAGAAAGAAAAAGAAAAAATTACGTGAATTTTGTTAGGAAATTTTATTGCACTCACTATGAGTCTACAGATTATCACCTATATCGAATATCGATATAATTTCGGCACGTTACGATTGTTTCAGACACGTGTCGATTAAAGCGAGGCAAATTTCATATTAAATAACAAATACATATCCAATTTATACGTATTGACACGGTTATACTATGTATACGTGTATTGTTAATTTAATATCGACGAGAATGCAACGAGACCTTTTGTTCGACGTTTTCATTCAATTATTGATAATTATCACTTCTACAGGAATTTCAATAAATTTCCGAAGGAATTCAGATTAATTACAATCGTTCCTTTATTGAAATTTATTCGCCTCGCTTAGTTGAAAAGTGTGTACGTATTAAATTTGAAATGGCTTCAAATGTACTCAGCTTAGATAAAACGTTTAAAATGCTGGATTTCTTACAACGAAGTAATGTAGTAAAATGCGCGTGTGCCTGTTGATAACAGTTGACACGCTCATCGTCGCTCTTACTTTCATGCCAATTCGCCAGAATACACCATTTAACTTGAGTTCGATCTCGACTGAGAGAGTACCACGCTAAACTAAATCTCAATTTAGCCGATAAAATTTCACTCGCCTCATCACTATAGTTGTGCAATTGAATTTATCTAGCTGGTAACAGCCTGCGAAACCCAATACCTAACCTAACTCAATTCTCCGCTACCACTGAAAGTCTGTCTCATTGAAACATCGTCAGATTCACCCTGTTTTGTGATGTACATGTACTCGGCAAGAGTATACGATTTTCTTGAATTTCTTTCCGTCTCTATCTGTAACCTCAAACTCCGCGGGTTATCGGAAACGGAGCGACACGTCTCTCCCCCCCCTCCCCCCAGAATTGCAAATAATCGAGACTCGGTAATGTCGCGTGAAATTGCCAGCGTAAAACGTTGGCTCGAGATATATATATTTGATCGATGCACTCATTCGAACGCCGTTCAATTCAACAGAGATTCGCGGGGCAGTAAAAATTTAATCGAGCTTGAAAGCGGAAAAAAGACGACAGGCGATTTATTTTTATTAAATTAATTAATTTTTATCAGCCAGATTTTTGAGTCCGAGCGCTCGGAATATCACATTTCGATAGCTACGCTAGTGACCTCGTAACTGACCGTTTTATGCCTATCAATTCTTGGAATTGGGACTATCTCCACTGTACGTTACTCCATTTACCGCGTGAAATATAACGCGAAACAAGGGATGTAGAGTAGTTTTCATAACTGACCACACTTTTTCGACTCGTGAGCCGAATTTTTGGAATTCTCGAGACTATCCTCGCTCATTATCATTCTTTCATTCGATGCCAATTCGCAGAACACCCGCTGTTGACCCGGTAATTTTACACAGAAACTATGTCTCATGCCACCGGCTATTATTTCGTAATTGAGTATGAAAGTGAAACAATCTAGACAAACTTCAATATACTTCATTTATACAGAATGAATTTAAAGAATGCTTTGTATATCTCTTGTATATATTATATTTTAGTAATTTTTTTTTTTTTTGGTGTGATAAACTGTATAGCAATCATTTACGTGATATTGATCGTGATACTATCAATTTCCACATTGTTACAATATATTTCAAAATCAGATAAAGCGTCTTCATATAATTCATCGAAAAGTTCTTCACCGTCACGATCGAAATTTTCGTAACACTATAAATTGCGATGTAAAACTTAAATATTAATAAAAGCAATTCTTTTTTTTATACTTAAGTGAACACGGTTGAACACGACGGAGACAGATTTCACAATATCCTGTGTTACCCTGAGTGTCAAAAATTAAACTAGCTGATGCAAGTGCAAACACGAGTCAACTTGTGACCAGTCAAAAAACGTGTTAAGGGCCCATTTTCGGTCCCGATTGTGGTTAGTTACCGATATTGGTACCTGGTGTCGGTGAAACAGTTGAAGAAACTCATTTCAATTCATTCTTTCGATGCCAATTCCTGGAATACACCACCTCTTTTAACACTTCCAGCCAATCAAATGGGGAAAATTTCTCCGCTTTAATGTAAATCCCTACATAACTGGGGGGAGATCTCCCACTTTCTTCTTCCTTTTCTTCTTTTCTTTCGTTTTCTAATCGGTTTAGAACTGGAGTTGTTTGCAATTTCCTACTTCTATAAAAAACACAATTTTTAATGAAAAGAATCTGTGGACAGCGTAGTTAGGTTATTAGGCGCGGCGTTTGACTAATTGCAAGTCTTAACTGACCTAACAGTTTCCCAGACTGTTGGACAGTTACTAGAGGGTTGCTAGAGGGTTGTTGAATACAGATCAAACGATTCGCGTTTCACCACGAAAACGAATGTTCACAGCATTCACGTCCGCGAACGCAAGCTGAGCGAATGCGAGCGAGGCGGGAGAGGGCCAATCACGCCCGGCTGTCATTGACTCTGGCGTGTCGCGCTTTCGGTCGACGTCGACGTCGGCGTCGCGTCGTCTCGCGGCCGGTCACCTCGCCAGTCTTCGCCGAGACGCCGCGCCGCTCTGACGACTCGCGCCTCTCTCTGACTTGACTCGCGTCGAGTAAACGAGCGAGTAAAGCAAACCGCGTGTCTCGTCGCGGATGAATGAAAAAATTCAGAAATCACGAAGAGGAAGAAGAGGAACCGAATAAAGCGACGAGAGGAGAAGGCAACTGCATCGAGCGTAGCAAATGTTCGTGGACCAGTAACGTTGGCGAACGGTCGAGTGAATGGTGACGAGAAAGGGAGCCAGGACGCGTGTGCGAAAACCGGTTGCGTTGAGAAGGTCAGTTACCGGCCCGGTGTGAAGGAACGCGCGATTAGACTTCTGCTCGATCGTACTATCTCGATCTTTTCGTTTCTTCTCGCTGAATACCTCCTCCTCCTCGATTCGCGTCGAGTCTCAACGTTCCGTTCGCCAACGTCAAAGGCCAAGGTTGCTGCCTTTGGTTTTCGCTTTCGCTTTCGATTTCGATTTCGATTTCGATTTCGATTTCGACGAACGAAGACGCGAAACGCCAGCACGTGGACACGTGGAAGAGCAGCGCGTGTCGTCGTTGACACAAACATCGCTGAGAAAGTGGGAAAGGTAAGTGTGTTGTGTAACGCCGATTTGCGAGAATGTCGATTCTAAGTGGCTAACTTAGCCTTTTCCTTTCTTTCTTCTTCTTCTTCTTCTTCTTCTTCTTCTTCGATGTTCGATGTCGTGTTCGTATATTATGTATTTACACTCGGCGTGTAATTTGCATCTCACGATATCACGCTCGGTTCATGTTCGTTCCATTGTTCGGTAGCTTACTTTTAACAGAAGTAAGATACGTATCTTTGAAATTGCGACGAGTTTACTCGTCTCCCTGCCGATTGGCGAACTAAAATTTGCCCTAGCCGCGAAAAATCATCTCGTTCACTGAGATCAAAGTTTCTCATGGATAAGGAAAGTTCTGAAACCCTGCTGGAGGAACCAGTTTTATTTCTATCAAAATCAAATATTGCGTGATGCGAATGACTTAACAAACGAGTGATTTAATTGGAAATCAATTAATTGAATTCTCGTATGATGTACTTGACAGAACATAGTTTCGTTGTTTCGCTGACAGTTTGTTTCTGAAGTAACTTTACTAAAAAGTAATTTAAATACGCATAATATGTTACTCGCGAAGTGTTTCAAAACGCCTGGAAAGGTGGTCTGGATTGAACCAGTTTTACCACTACCGATGTATATTGCAGTAGCTCGTTAGCAGTCTTTTTGCAAAGATCAGGCATGTATGGCATTGAATCGTAGCAATTGTACGTAGCTGTGAAAATAACTTTCGACGTTTATGGACGATGGTTCAAAAAAAAAATTTGCTTCGCAGAAGGAATCCGCGCGTATGACGAAACTAATTGCCAACGAGCTGTCAATGAGTTGTCTAAGGAGCGTGAATTCGCCAAGTAGCGAATAGTTAACTGGCTGACTTAGAATTGCTCTGACTGATTGTGCGACTGCCATTGACCTGTCGCATTAACTCAAGTGACACTGGGTCATAAATTGCAACGCCCCCTAGAAACGTCAGCGGTATCGTGATATCTGTGAACGTGTGTGCTCGATACCGATATTTCAGGAATAAACGATAACGTAGCAAAAACAGAAAAAAGAAAAACAAGAAAAAAAGGAAACGTTCCGGCGTGTTTTGCACAAGATATAATGCTTTCATATAATGCTTCGCTTGAAAGGCAAAAAATTCGAGGAACTTGAGCTGTTTCATATTTTGTGTACACGTATCATGAAAAATGCTAGGTGGAACTGCGAGGATTTAATTTGTATTTGGAACTTCATTTCTAATAAAATGTCTGTACATTTTTTGAGAGTTACATCTAATTATTTGTATATTCTATTTCTTCAATTGTTCATGTAGGAATTCTATTATTAACAGGAGTATTGATTGACAACGAAATTAAGATTTCTTGGCAGATATTAATTTATTTCTTCTGGATTATTTTATTTAATTAATGTAATTCACATTCGACTGGTTTTTTTATAAATAAAGGAACAAGTGTTTTTATATCTTCGTTGATAATAATATGATTTGAATTAACTGTATCTCGACATTCTCGTCGACGCATCATCAGCAGCGAAACTCGGTATTTTTCGCGAATTCTTCGACGAAAGTTATTATTTCAGCGAAACTCGAAACGTGCGCATAAGGTGCAATTCTCTCTCTGTGGCCCTCCCGATTACTGCGATCGTAAACGTTTGAAGAACGTTCTCAAGATCTACGTTCATTCACCGTAATGACCAAATTGCGTATTGTGTCAGTTTATTAGCGGTGAATAAGTAAATTATCTACACGTGAACGAGTTTCCTTCGTGTCTCCAGTGACGCATGGATCACAGCCGGAAACAGCAGCTAAAACGTAGAAATCCAACATCATTTGTACACGCTAACGCGTGTATTATATTTGTCGTTTACGGTGAATGATTGACTTGCCAATTTTCGTCATTAGTCGTTATTGATCGATCCAGTTAATTCGGCTCCCCTACATTTGTACAAGTATTTTCGTCGCAGTATTTCGTCAAGTATTTAATACGCAAACTATTTTGTAACGTCGAACGTAATTATCAGTCGTAAGTTTTACCTTCATCGTGCTTTAAGATAATGGCCAAGGTAACGCCACCGTTTAAAAAAGCAAATTTATATAATTGGTGTCGTCATTAAATAAAAATTCAAGTGATAACATTTTACGTAGTTACCTTGTGCGCACAGTTGTTCAGGAAATATTTGAACACTTGTGGAAATATATCAAGAATACGTATTCTGTATGTAGACGCCTCAACTATCGTTGTTACGCGTCTATATTTCACAATCATTAACCCTTTGCCTTACAATTTTCTTCTCGGTCTTCAGTTACTATAAACATTAGTTATTATAACTTTAAATATATATATATATACATAAATATAATATAAATATATTATATATATATATAAAATGTAAGGCATTATATACAATTTGTTAATAGTTTGAAGAATTAAAATTGAAAATTCAAATTCATGTTCCGTAGGACCTGCAATTTGTCTAATAGTCTAAATCTCTCTTTCAAATGGAAACTACGATTCCTATTCACGATATTATAATTCAGAGGGATCGTTTTTGATACTTTTTACATGTTTAAGACTTCTAAAACTCTGAACAAAATATATATATACGTTTGTAATAAATTTCTAAACTGAAAATTTTCCGTGATAAATATTCGAATACGTTGGTAAGCTACTGTGATCTAAGGCAGAGCCGGCTAGTGCTATCCCCTCCATTGCACTCTCCACTCTCTTCTTCTGCAGTGGAGGGGATAGCGATCAGGAAAGTAGGGGCAAGGGCCGCCAGTTAGCCTTTGAATCTAAGGCATTATAACACGTAACCAATCAGCACACCATCACACAACGCCAACATTCAGTGTTTTTCACGCGGTGTGAGATTCTAATGATCTGCAACACTTGAATAAATATCATAAAATAAACACAACGTGCAGAAGCATTTCAGCTTTCGAGCAGAGTAGGAAAAGCCAGAGCGCTGGAAATCACCAGACTATATTTATTCTAGGTTAATTAATCTCGGTGTTGTTTTTTTTGCCCCACCTGCTCGGCATTCAGGTTTCATTTCTAAAACGATCTAAGCGTCGCAAGCGAGACGCGTTTCCATTTGCCTTTATTACGTTGCAAACGTGCACGTTCAAAACGTTTTCGAGACGGGTTGTGTCCTTTTCACTCGAGAATAGGAGTTCGTCCCTTTGACGTATGAGTTTCCATTGACGTGTCTTCTTCAACTGCTGGTTTTCCTCTGGTCCCGTGGTTTTCAGTCACGACAAAACCATTGCAATCCCGTCGCAATTTAGCGAAAACGCAGAGGGAAATTCTGATCTATTATCCCCTCGTCTTTCGAAACGGCAAATTCGTCTCGTGTTTTTCATTTGCATTCGAGCCGCGATGTTTAAATGTTTTAATTCGAAGAAAGTGTCTTCTGACGTTCAAAGCGAAACAATTTCGTCGGTAAATAAATTTTTTCCCCCTCTCTCTCTCTCTCTCTCTCTCTCTCTCTCTCTCTTTCTCTGGACTAGATTTGTATCGAAAATATTTCAAACACAGCGGAGCGATACACTTCGTTCGTTTCACTGTCTGGTAACTCTGTGGCGAGCGTGTATGCGCTCGGTTAGTTTAAAGGTCGATCGATTTTCGACTTGGACTTGCTCCAAATTTAAGCTACCGTAAAATCGCTTTTACTGCCCATACGTAGGATGCTGCATCCTTTTTACGGTTTATAAAGTGGTTTCTGTTCGCTTCGAGGAGGGAGGGAAATATTTGGGTAAATAGCAGGGATGCCATAGTGAAAGCGTAGCAGCAGAGGGATACCCGAATGAGAAATATCCCGAAAATGGTTTCGCGCTCGTTCCATTCAATTTCCCTACTGGTTTTGTTATTTATTTTATATCTGTCGCAAATTCCGCGAATCTCGCGAGCTATTGCACTTTTTTTTCTCCCCGGTCCCTCGGAATGATATTAAGTCGACTGGGGGCGGGGGGGGGGAGGGGGCGCTTAACGATCTTCTTCCTTTCATTTCCTTCGTCTTCGTTCTCTCGCGGTATAGAACCGCGAAACTTCGTGGTAGAATTTTTTTATTAATATTAACGTACCTGGATTCCGTTACTCTGTCACATTTTTCTTCACCTTCAGCCGCGGCTGAAAATTTTCCATTGTAATTAGCTTATCAACGAGATAGCGTCGTTGCTAACGTCGCCGTGGCTTAATAGCCAAGGCTCTTTGAATTTTTCATTATTTTTTTTTACGCTTGTTAGCGTTCATTATCCGTAGTCACTTTATTACAAATTTATGAGCGAGCGAAAACAACGCCGCTGAAATAACGAAAGGAAAGAAACGGAATAAATAAATAATCGCACGTTTGCTTTGTATGTTTCCAGTTGAAGAAGGGGTTACCTCGGTTGATGACGCCCTCGAGTTTGAATTGTAAGTGGAAGGAAACGTTTCGCAATTACTTAATTAACAGGCCGGAATTAATATAAATAGAAATAATACAGGATGGGCCAAAAATCACTTCCCGCTAAAGTTGAAAAAAATCCGTAACTTTTTTTTTTTATTACACTTACTCTTTATTTTTATTTATACCGATATTTTCATTTTTTCTGAATTTCTCGTTTTGAACTTGAATTTAATTTAAAATTAGTAAAATTGGTTTCGTAGTTTGATGTTTTATTTAAAAGAAAGAAAAAAGAAAAGAATATGTGGGAAGGAACTTTTGGCCCACTTTGTACAATAGAATCAACAAGCAAATACTCCATGTAACATCCGCAGTGGGTTAATTAATTTTCCTCGAAACGGAAAAACTGTTTTCCACGTTTCGTTGGTGCTGATTTAGTTTCATTTCTTCTTTGCCTCGTCTTCCAAATTCGCCACTCCAACGCCACGCGCGCCGTATTTTCATCCTAGCGATGAGATGCCATTAATTTTAACAGTCAATTTTAACCAAGTGTTAACTAATTAACTAATTTTCACGCAAGTGTCGCTATATAATGTTAAACATTAAAGTCGAACGAACATGCGCGCCGCGCAAATAATAATCTCTCTCTCCGTAGATCACTTTCAACGAGATATTTCGCCATAGGATCGGTGATACGTTCTCGTTCTCGTTGTTAACGCGCACGTGATTGTCGTGACCGTGCTCGCAGGATACGTGCAATTTATGGTAATGCGCGCGGCAGCCTCGCTCTGGTGGTATCCTGGACTGAAATCCAATTTTCTTGCAACCTTAGTCGCGTTACGCATGAAGAAACACGGAAGGAAAAAAAAGAAAAAGTGTATCTCGTTACTTGCAATAAAAAAAAACGTGAATATTCATTTTTCGTTGCTCTCGTTCTATATATCTGTTCTCATTCCGTCGAGAACAGACGACTGGTCAGAGTTTAGGGAAAGGAAAAAAAAAGAAGAAAAAAAGATGGATAGATAACAGACATATAGCATTATACAAATCGAGTTAACTCGCTTTTACACAGACGAGCTCGTGCGCGCGTTTATCGCGCACGTCGGCTTGTAATTCATAAATAATTTACGCGGCAGATCACGCGATCACGATCGTGTTGTCATCCGGTTTTTATTGCGCCCCCGTATAGATGAAATTCACAGCGCGAGAAACAACTCGTTTTTTCCGACTCGTCTTCGACGAAGCCAGCGAATAGGATAATTAGACATCGACAGATGTTTGCTTGATGTTCAAACTGTAACTGTACTCACGGAGTGTGTCGATATTATATGTGTTGAACATTATGATAAATTGACTTCTTAAACGTGGAGCATATTTCAGTTCCGTTACCCTCGGAACGTGGGAAACATCACGTTGAACGTGAGGGATAATAATTTCGTTTTCCTCGTTGAAATAAAAATCTCTGATTTTCGTTGCTGTTATGTACTTTTCGCTACTTTTGTTTTCCATCTACTGACTAGATTTTCAAGGTCTCTTCCCCCCCCCCCATTTATTGACAGAATATTCTTCAATATTCGAGGGATAATGATTTCGTTTTCCTCGTTGAAATGAAAATTTCTGATTTTCGTTGCTACTCTCCGCCATTTGTTGTGACTATTTTCCATCTACTGACTATATTTTCAAGGTCTCTTTTCCCCCCATTTATTGACAGAATATTCTTCAATATTAGAGGGATAATAATTTCGTTTTCCTCGTTGAAATAAAAATCTCTGATTTTCGTTGCTGTTACGTACTTTTCGCTACTTTTGTTTTCCATCTACTGACTAGATTTTTCAAGGCCCTTTATATAAAAGACTCTCCCCATTTATTGGCAAGAATATTCTGCAAGTACCGACTTTACAGCACTGACCACTGTTTCCAAGGGGATTTCTCCCTTAGAAAGTGTTTGATGGACCGAAAAGTAGTGATAGTCTGGTGTAGTGAAATCGGGAGGATGTGGTGGACTGCCACTAAAGTCGGTTTTAGAGATGGACACCTTCCTCCATGTGACTAAGCAAAAAATTACACACAGTGACGTTCTTCGTGCTTTGTGCTCTTCGCGCAAGTTCCTTTTAATGAAAATATTCCCGCATGGTGGACTGGCAAGTCCCAAACATGTTCGCTAAGTTCTGAACAGTTTGACGAGGTGTCCGACTCGATCAAAACTCATCGTTATCAATGACTGTTGGCCTTCTCAATATGGGTGGCTAAGTCTGAAAATATGGGAGAGGGGGGCTAAGACCGGAATCTCAAGAATCAATCGTTGGCACCTACGAACATTTCAAGAATTCGAACACACGCTGGAAATTGTATCGGTTGGCCTCGGTAGCCAATTACTACCCCCTCGTCGAAACTCGTAAATCACAAGCTGTCCAACATGTTCTTCCAACTAAAGTTTTTCCCCCCTCTCGCTAGCCACGTTCGCTCGACGAAATTTGAATGAAAACTGTGCGTATCTCGCGCCTCCTTACTTTCCGGCATGGAAATACCTCCGGTGTTATATAATAGATTTAACGTATTTATGGTTCCGTTTGACAATCCGAACACGAGGTTGCAAGAGGTTGCGTTTACACGTACCGATACTTGGCATTGCGCCGAGGAGAGTGCAACGGATGTTGGCCCGTGTCCCTCGCCGGCAAAGTTAAAAAAGCAAATTTACCGGACGATGCACACGCGCAGTTTGGCTTTCGTTCGTAGAAACGCTACGTACGTGTGGAAGCTTAACGCGACGAATTGGCTTTTGGACTTTGGGCTTTGGTTGTCAAAAGTACGTTAAAACGTTCGTAAATCGCGAAGCTATTTAGAAAAAAGAATCCTCCAGGTTGCTGCGAATTGCAGATCCGATTTAGTTTTCGAGCCGCGTTTCTACACGCAGGACAATCCGATCCGCGGCGAAAAAAAGCTTCGTTTCCTCGCGAAAGCTCGCGATTTTTCTGCGACCTTTCCGGTCGTTCGCCAGCCAAATTTCGAATTACAAACGCTAGAACAATCGACGATTGAAGCGCAGAACTTCCATCAGAGACATTGAAATGATAAACTTTATAATATCATTGTACAGGAACCTTTATCTCCACGAAATCTTTTACGAAAATGAATCATTTAAATCTCTAAAAATACACCTAGAAGATTTCTAGAGGAAAAATATTATAAGTCGATCACTCTTCTCTCTGCAATCTTATAATTGCTTTTTCGTATCCTTTGATTCCCACTCATCTCTCAAAAAAGTTTGTCCTCTTTTAATTTTCTTAGATGAATAATTGAAACGACTCAAATTAACCTAAAATTCTGCAACTTTGTTTCTGTGTTTCTAATTTGACACTTTTTTTTTTTGGTATTTTCCGCCATTGCCAAAATTATGGAGTTTTGGAGTTTTCAAAGTCGAGTTTACAAAGTTATGGAGTTTTCGTTTATAATGAGAGACTTGTGTGAAAGTTCTCGAAGGATGGGAGAGAAAAATATTGATCTAGACTACTCACCGATCGTTACGAACGCACAACAAACTTTTTTAACAATCTTACAGTCTACTATTTTTTTTTTTTTTTTACTTTTTTGTTTTAAAAGTCGTTAATATTTGTCTAGGAGGATAACGCGACAAATGTTAACGATAAATGTTAAAGTACCTTCGCGTGAGTCGTCGTAAAATACGACTCATTCGTCTGAATAATATATATCAGTTACGTATATTTAACTCGTTAACCACGAATTAATCGTGACAACTTTTTTTTTTTTTTTTTAATCAAATTGGCTGATTCCGCGAACCGGCGGAAATGTCGAAACCGCAGTTACGATAACGTAAAGCCACCGTTCTCATCGTTTCTACGTACAACACTCGAGAACATTGTAAATACAGTCGAATGCTTGTTCGTTTTCGACGACAGAACTTAATTCTAACGTCGGAGGCGAAAAAATCGAAAAACTCTCGCGATTTTAATAACTCTGCAGCAGCGGTTCCCAACACTGTGACACGCGTTTTTTTTTTATTTTTTTTTCGAACAATGTTAACAGTTGGTTTTCATCATTTGATTATTTAAACTCACACTGCTGCTACAATTATGATAAATGAAATGATGAGTAGCGATACGTAAATAACGTATATACGAAAATTACGCGAAATAGAACATCCAGAATCATAAAGTCGCTGTTAGCACGCTTGCAGTGTTAAATGATTAAAAAAAGAACTATTAGTTTTGGAAAAATTTTACCTTCGTGATGGCTAGACTAAAGAAAAGAAAAATTTTGATCTGGAAATTCAAGATTACAGCAGGTTCTTTACATGTATGCCCAT
The DNA here is from genome assembly GCA_032399595.1 of Tetragonula carbonaria. Taxonomy (NCBI): domain Eukaryota; kingdom Metazoa; phylum Arthropoda; class Insecta; order Hymenoptera; family Apidae; genus Tetragonula; species Tetragonula carbonaria. Next base: position 12,748,634 of record JAUCRC010000009.1, read on the forward strand.
GGAAGAATTCAAACTTTCCTTTCCACCCTGTACATTGTCTTTCGTGAAATTGCTGAATATTTCGAATATTCGTGCGTGACTTCTCGTCATCGCACTCGTTCTTGACGAGCTCCATGTTTATTTGACCACGTTGAGTAACGAATTTTGCAATATTGATTCTCTCGTTTCCACTTGGATCGGTATTATCGGCCGATGTATCTTCGCAGAACGTACATCTCAGTAATTGATTCCCGCTGCAAATTTGTCAGTAAATAATTTATTGCTCGGAAAAGCTTTCTTTCGCTGGATAAAACGTGAACTGGGCGTAATCGATAAAATAACCGTACGGGCGTATATTTTTCGATATGTATATTCACGCCCATTTGGAAAAACCATGCACGTTACGAGATAAAAAACGTTCGTCTAACTTTCTGCTCGCGTTTCAACGTAATCTATCCAACGAAAGATTATAGAATTTTCGAAATGAAATTAGTCTCTCTCTCTCTCTCTCTCTCTCGCTCTCTTTCTCTTAATCCGTGTCCCCTGTTAATTGTGGAAATTGTAGTCACGGTTAATCGTGTCAACTACTGCCAGTCTGAACTAGCTGACCTAACTTTGGCGAAAGGTCTTATTATATCTCCGTGCAGATCCTACTTTGGATAATTGATTATGCGCGATTCTGCGAGTGACGTTGTTCAAGAAAGGAATGTTCGAACAGAGATAAACAATTGAGAGAAGCTTCAATATAGATCTGATATTCTTAATATAAATTTAACATAAATATCTATCATTTAGTCGCGTGATTCTCGAATTTATTCTAATTTGAGTTAACTTGGCTTTCAGCCACGTAATTTTTACTTAAATTTTATTCAATTTGCAAATATAAAAGTTCTTCAACATCCTTGTTGTGTGATCATCAATATTCATATATAATATTTGTATAAAAGCGTCTAACTAATATATGTAAAAACTCGACGTGTATTTATTCAGTTTTTTTTTTTCCTCCCAGAAAGCTTGTCGAGATTACTGCACGAAGATTGTGACAACGATTGTGAAAATTTGTTTTTCTCGAAAATATCGAAGTATCCTGTCGTTCAGTGCTTCTCCGCTTGTTTCTATATTTGCTATAGCGCTAAGTACAAGATTACGCAGAAGTAGTTTCCACACGGGTGTTACCTAATAGCGGAAGATTTATTAATAGTATCTTTTGGTGAGATCATAATGCGTTTGCGAAGGTATTCTAGATTCCTCCCTAAAACCGGATTATGCCGATATAATTGGAGTTTCTTTTGTGGATCCGCGCTGTCGAAATCACGAAATTCCGCTGCAAAAGCGAAAAAACGAAAAGAATTCAATCTCTCTGCTAGAGTGGTAACTCGAGCCAAAAAGAAAAAATTACATCGACTCCGTTTATCCTATTTTAAATAAATTGCAAATTTCAATTGTCTCGTCACAACTTTCGCGACAACTGAAAGCGCATGTTTTTAGAGAAACCGGTTTATAGCTTACCGCGAGGAAAAAAAAAAAGAACAAAAAAACGAACTCGATTTAATGGCTCGTGTTGTTCGCCATTGAAGTCAGAGGAAGTCAGCTCTTTCTTTGCAGACTTCGCGCGAATATGCAGATTTCCGCGCACCGCGGAAAAAAATCTGTGAATTAGCGGTGGTATTTAACACGTTTCGCGCGCAATGGCGAATTACCGGGGCTGAGGGGAGGGGAAAATCCCCGAATCGCCTTTCGGGAAACTGAAACTGGTCTTTTCTTTTTTTTTTTTTTTTTTTTGTCCGGGGTCGTTTCTCGAAGCGCGTCGAAGTTCACGTCGAGCGGGGAAAAAGGCCAGCTAGTAAGTATGGCGAAAAGGGTTGCGGCCGGCCGGTAGAATGGAAAACTCCGTGAATCCGGCAGGGGAGAGAACGTCGTGCATTTTAATTCGAGCTTCTTGAATTCCTCCTCCTCCTCCTCTCGCTCGTTCTTCGCCCGTTCGCCTTCGTTTCTATGCCCTCTTTAGGGCTTCCCGCCCTTCGACAGAAGTTTACAAAACGAGCAGAGAAGCAAGCCCCTCGAGCATTCAACGAGAGTCGACCCTCTTTTTGTACTTTTCTCCGTACAAACGGGGGCTTTCCTCCCCCCCCCTTTCCCGACTCGCTTTTGAGCTTTCATTCTTGTCCTCGCTACAACTCCCCCTTTATCTTAATATTTTTGCAATTTCTGCCTCCCCTCGTACGAGCGATCGTACGTTTTCCTTTTCGCGCCGACAACTTTCATTCAACTAACGGCGCAGGCTGTTTCTTTTTTTTTTTTTTTTTTTTTTCGAGAAACTGCTTTCCTCGCACTGGGTTAGGCCAATAAAAGGCCTTCGTTGCTCCTTTTTATCCTCCATTTTTGACACGACGTCACAGAAGAAAGAAAAAACAACCGCACAGAGTCGAGAAAATATTTTTTTTTTTTAGAATAAACGTAACTGGAATGTTAGCTGTGAGAATATGTAGTGACAATGAGTTTAGAATGAAATTGGCTGGTTGAAAATACAAACTAACGACTTAACTCGTCGGTAAAAATTACTTTCCAAGCAAACCAATTACTCTGTGATATGTCAGCTTTCAAATGCACGCAAGTATTGCCAGATTTTTTATCCGACTAATAGGTTTTTTTTTTTTATTTATTAGCTTCGGGCCTATATCTTACGCGGTAAAACTTATGCGTAGAATACGTCGGTATATCAAATTTTAAGATAGCATGCGTAAAAAAGTAAACGACTTGATATATATGACGAAGAAAATTAATTAAAAAGAAGAGAATGATATAAACACTGATATAAAATGATATTTTGAGCGTGTTCTCTTTCTTGTTGCGCTTTATATTTTTACGTTGTTGGTTGTCATGCAGTTGTGATATCATCAAAGATCGTCCCCATCGAGAGAGTATCGAAATAACACACTTTTTCAACTGAACCTAATGTAGTTAGCCAACTTGTTGCCAGCATTTCCTCTTCGCGAACGATCGTTCTTCAACTCTGTTCTTCGATCAACTCGTTCGTTCCTCTCTCGCGCAACGATTTCTCTTCGATCGGTTGAATCGGCCCGCGAGTTCGGACAAAAAATTTCGCCTCGAGGAAGTTCGATTGAATTCTCCCAGCAGCGAGAAGTTTCATACGACGTTATGTATGATTTAGGTTGCAGCCGGGGCTGGAAATTTCTCAAAGGATCGCAAAGAGAAATAACGTAGCCTCTCTTCGGAATGTTCTTGAACTATATTCTTCCTTTCTCATGAATTTAAAGAGATCTCGAGGCGCGTGTGTGTAACCGCTTTGTTGGACGAATCGGACGAATACCAATATCATCGTGGAAACGTCTCTCTTTGGTCACGAAAATGTGACTTTCATAATTCGTGTGAAATACGTTCATACATGGAAACGAAGATCTCTGCGTGAGTGATGAGATTTTTTGCTGAAACCGTGCAGTTCGAGAGATCGCGAAACAATTTGTTTCTCATATATCCGTCCGCATGACGAAAATTCGTCATTTGTATATTGCAGTAGATAATTGATTGTTGTTTTATTAAATCCGAATAAATTGAAACGTAATTTTTACCAAACAGAGATAATTCTACGAAAAAAACTGATTTCAGCTTCAGTTGCGTCGTATAAAGAGTGCAAACGCAAAAAAAAATTAATTTAAAAACGTATTAGTCGGTATAGTGCGTATAGAAGAAGTTTATTCAAAGTTCAAGCACTTGGGCGTTCGGATATTTCAGAAATTTCAGGGATATTACTGTTAATTTTCTTATTAACCTATTTTTATCAAAATCAAGATAATAAAGTAAATCTAAAATGGAGAACGAAAGAGAAATATGTGCAGACAATTTATCGGATTGTGAGTCTAGTGATAACATTGAAGATCTTTTAAAATCTGATTTTGATAGTGATAGTTCACAACAGAAAAAGTAGAACTAGCTACGTATGTGACTTTTGCAACAACATTCCCCTTCATACTGGAACATGTTTCAAACAGTATCATTCGTTGAAGAACTATTAATTATTGATAAAATTAAAAGGTTTCGAAAATAATTTACTTTGTCTAATAAAATAATGAGTATGTTTTCAGTAATTCATTTCAACTTTCTTTGTGGATTTAATTTTTGTTTAACTTCGGAAAGAAAAAGAATCAGAAATAAAGGTGTATACATAAATACAAATTCATTTTATTTCATTTCCCAAAATTTCACTGAAAAATATATGACTTTCTAAAAGTTAGGTTGTTTTTATATAGAGCATCTCGTTTCTACAAATAGTGTCAAAAAATGCCGGCATTTGGCCAATGGCGGTGCAAATAATGCCGGACGGATATGTGTTAACCCATTGACTGCCAACGATGAGATTTCTCGTAGTAAGCGTATGTACCAAAACTGCCGATTACAGGATATCTCGTAGTTTGCGCTACAAGTTTAGATTGATTACAATTTTTATTGAAAAAAAAAAAAAAACACTACGTGATATCTCGTAAACGGTAAACAGGAAATCTTATTGAATCTTATTCAGTGGCGCCAGCTGCAAGTTATCTCGTAGTGTTTTTTTTTTTCAATAAAAATTACTGTAAATGCCATTTCAATACTAAATTTGTAGTATTATTATATTTTGGAGAATTTCATGTTTTCTTTAGAATGAAATTTTCCACACAAGACGCTGTAAATTTGCCTGGCAGTCAATGGGTTAAAGCCTCGCAAACTCGAATATTACGCCTATCCGCCATCTTTGCTTTGTGGCTGCTGATGCAGAAACGCTCCTGAGAGAACCCCTCGAGAGATTCAAGCCCAGATCACATCCAACCCGAACACGCTATTATCGTGCTATTAGTTGATCAGAGTATGGGAACAGTGTTTCCATTATACTTCCTTTTGCACGCGCGAGCTCTATTGTCTGTTGGCGTTTGTTTACGACGTTTAGACATATTTTACTTACTTGGAAATAACGGACGATCGATGATTGGCAATTGGTCGTGTAGTGACAATGGCAACGAAAGATTAAACTGATGTAATTTCGTGGAAAGAAGAAAAGATCGTACAATGAAACAATCTGAAGCAACAACGTTAGCCAACGAAAGTTTGTCGAGGGTCGAACATAGTTTATATATTTTTTTATCAGTTCAATGTAACCTATATTATTTACGAGGATGTTAAAACAACTTTTGCAATGAAGTAATACATTACAGTTAGAGAAATATATTTATATTAATTGAAAAAATGTGAAAATTTTTAACGAGAACACCGAGCTTGTGTTTCTTAATTTTTAGATATCAGTTCGTCAGTATCTGATTTGATGCAGGTAGTGGCAAAACGAGAAAGTACTTTCAAAATGCTCGTCTAAAATTTTTGTTTTCTTATTTTATGTTTCGTGTGCTTCGTATGCAAAAAATCCCCAATGGGGACATCGTGAACATCCATGGATAAAATTATTCAAATAATAAAATTTCTTGTTCGATTATTCCAAATTTGATTGTACAGCGCGAGTTCGACACATCTGATTTAAAATATCCATGAAACTTCTACTTTGACATTGGTGAGTTCGTTTTTTTTTTTCTTTTTTGAAAATGATTTTATATTATGTACTGGGTGAAAAAATGAGGATACATTTTTTTTAGAAAATTGTAAGAATTCAAATTTTTTTTTTAAATAACTAAAACTGGTCTTGAAGATCGAAATTTTGTTTACAACGAACTCTTAAAATTCGCTGTACCATTTTTTTTCTTTTTTTTCCATTTTATTGAACTCTGAACGTTACACCGTGCAACGAGAAAGTGAGGATACTTCTCTTTCGAAGATTGTCAAACGATAAAAAAATTTTTTTATGACCATATTCACCACGATCTCGAAGATCGAAATTTTCTATTCACAACGAACCTTTAAAATTCGCCGTACGATCTTTCTCTCGCCATTTCATGAAACTTGAATGGCAAAATATTAGGATTTCTTGAATTTTAATATTTATATTTAATATTCAATGTATAATAAAATGATGAAAAAAAAAAAGAAAAATTGTACAAGTTCCAAGGAATCGTCGTGGAAAGGAGATTTCAATCTTCAAAATGATGATGGATTTGTTATAAAAAATATTCTTCACTGTTTTTTATGCAAGTTCGAATTTTCGTGAAAAAAAGTGTCCTACACTGCACGATGTATAAATAATAAAATCAAAAGAAAAACGAACATACGACGGTCAAAGTAGATAAACGAGAAATGGATCGTTGTATGATCATTTTTTACGATGTTATTATCAGTTCAAATCATCGACAATTTTTCATTGTCATTGGTTAATTTGTCACTGTCACAATTGTGTCCTTCGCCAATGTATTTACGTACCCATGGACACGCATAGTAAATACGAACGCATGAATTTGTATTATAGACAATTGTTTTTCATTTCTTTTTATAGAAATTATATTATCTATATTTTATGGAAGCTATATTATTTATATTTTTTCTTAGATGTTAATAATTGGCACGGTGTAAGATAACATTGAAGATCTTAAGATTTCCATATTTGACGAATTGTTCGAGTTTCTTTCTCGGCGTTCAATGCACCGTTAAATGGCCAATAGAATGGCGAAAGTAACGATTGCCCTAAAGGAGGTCTAGGTCGAGCCGAAGCCTCGCTGCTTGTATCTGAATCGGTCATTTCGTAAACTTGGTAGGATTCGTCGAGTATATTATATTATAGACACCGTAAATTAGTGTCGACTATGATAAAATTCTCTGGCTGTAGTCGTTAGATCGGCTAAATTAGATCGTTAGCTGTGTCGAGTCGATCGACGAAACGTCTCTGCCTTAATCTCTGTATTTTTCGTATCTTCGAGAAAGCTATGCTTCTTTTTTTTAATTATTTTTCTCCTCGCGAAGAACGGAATTAATCGTCCGATTTATATTGGAGACACTCGAACGTGCTGTTTCCCTCCTTTTAGCGCGTTTATCTTCGCGAGCTTCTCGATGAGAAACCCGAGAAAAGCTGTATCGAATTAAACAGGAGATCCGGAAACCATTTAGTGCTCGATTTATCGACGTTCTTCTTTTTTTTTTCTTTTCTTTCCGGAGGTGAAGTTTATCGCTCGTCGAAATTTCAAACAATAACACCGACAGTGTTCTAGAAATTGGTGAACCCGGCCTTCCAGCCGAATTGAGAAGAAGAAATGCATCAGGTGTGCGTGTTCAAACCTATGTTCCAGTGTTAAAATAAACGACATTCCCTAGACGAAAGACGACAGACAAAGCACGATCGTTGAAGAGTTGACGAAGCAAGAAAAATGAATCTATCAACAGTACATCTATTACTGCTACTCAATCCCTCATAATCTGCTTCGGTGTGGATCGAGCAGATTAATTTCGGTATGAAGTTCTAGTATTTTCAATTCTATTTATATATTTATACATTATTTTTTTTCTTCTAAGGAATTCATCCCCTAGAATGAACGTTAACGTAAATATTTCTCTCAACTTAACGCCTAGAGCTACCGATAGTTAAGACGAAGCTGTTTCTACTAAAATCAGTCAAAATGACAATTTTTATTTTAAAATTTCTATTTCATCGTCGTTTGTTGAAATTTACTTCACGCATTCACAATTCGCGCGACGATTTTTATTTATCATTATTGAAATATTTACCATCAATTCTCGTAAGAGAATTAACGAGCGTGACATGGGATTGTAACTTTTCAATTGCAAGACAAGTTATTCACATTGGTATCCATATGTAAGTAATGTCGTTTTTTTTTTGTTTTTAGATTTAATTAACATTACTATCCAGTGACAATGATTTAATTTATTGTAACGTAACCTATATTTCAGTTAAATATATCGACATTTTAGCTGAAACTGTGTTAAATTTTGAATAAAATAAAATTTCGTACAGTATCAGAAAAACGACATTATTTATAGGTATTACTAATATGTGGCTAATGAATGAAAAGTACTTATATCTATCGGGTGGGCCAAGCGGACAGTATCTTTTCAATCTTCGAACGAGTTTGATCGGTGAGCAGATCGGTTTATATTTTTATAATTTTGAACGTGATCTTATGAAAACTTGCTTCTTCAACTTTATTTGAACTTAATCTTTTTTTTAATCTTTGACTTTGCCTTTAACTTTATTTTCAACTAATAAGTTTCGCTAAGAAGTTTCAAGTTACATACAATATCGCAAAGATTCTGATGAATTGATGTTTAAAGGATTATTTCAGCCTCTTAGTGACGTATTAAAGTTAACGTTTAAGATTAGTGTTTAATTAAACGCGAGTTAAGGATCAGCGAGCGTGTTAGTGACCATTAGAACGTGATAAATTCTCTTTCGTTCGGTATCAAGTAGAACCCGGCTTGCAGACAAGTCTTGGACTGAAAACTGATGTGGAATCTTGATATTAGAATGAACCAGCAGTTGGCTCATGATTTGGATATCTCCAGATGAGTTTCAGGCCTTCTTGAATATAAGACATAACCTTATTTTGTAGATATAACCTTACTAAGGTTGTAACATAACCTTATTTTCTACACTCGAATCTTGATATTATGATGACCAGCAGTTGGCTCATGATTTGGATATCTCCAGATGAGTTTCAGGCCTTCTTGAATATAAGACATAACCTTATTTTGTAGACATAACCGTACTAAGGTTGTAACATAACCTCACTTTCTACATTCGTGTTTGTGAAAAATAATAAAATTTTTCAACTTTTCAAGGGGTGCCGAGTTCTTTTTAATAAAATTCTTCTGTCCAGGTCACTATACCTAGATATCTAACTGTGCCTTTTCGAGGCAATAATATATATTCCGCAGGTAACTGAGCACATGTATTTTTTAGCGTAAATACGACGTTTGGTTAATTCGCGCGACGAATCGTTCGTTCGTCAGTAAAGCGTAAAGTTGCCGTGAAACAATTTTCTGTTCGATTCGATATTCGCCGGATGGTTCGGCGAGTTGTTGAGATTTTGATACGAGATACCTGGGGATTTTTGGACGATTTAGGATATTCGAGGGATCGGAGGATCTTGTGCATCGTGGTACTCGAACGGCGGACGCACGAGAGAGGAGAAGAGTCTACCGGAGTAAAGACTAGTTGATGCTATGGTCGCCATGACGATGGTTATCGATCCTCCGTTTCGCAACCCCTGTATCCTCTCTTTCTCTCTCTCTCTCTCTCTCCTCTTTTCTCTCAACATTTTCTTTTTTTTTCTGCATTCTTATATTCCTTTTCTGTATTCTTCGGTCTGTTATCTCGCCGCATAATACTTTCCTTTTCCTCTCTTCGGAAATGTAAATCGGCCGCTCTCTGACGCGTCAACGTCCGATCTGATACCCGGGCAACCTGTATAAAAAGGTCGTGGCCCCCCGTGTTTGAACTCGGTTCTCAAACTCGGCAGTTTCGTGACAGAAAATATCGATGAAACATCGAAATGTCGAAGTTTCGACGATTCACGATCTCGCTGTACTGTAAAAAAATATTTCGCAAGTACAATTGTCGATTTCTCGCGAACTTGTGAGATTAAGTGTGTCCGTGATCGTATTAGAAAATCCAAATCCGTATTCTGCAAATTCAGCTTTCGATGTTCGCCAGTGTACACCTCAGTTAGTAATATTCAAATATTGAAACTGTTTTATATAAGTTCTCTAAAGAGAATCGTGCAACGATAAATCTGGGCTCGTTTTTGGAGCCTTGTACTGAAACATTGGAAAATCTTTTCCCTCGCTGGAACTGCGACGGATTTGAAGGCTGAAGCCTCCCAGGAAATGTGTGATTTTTATGGAATTCTGAATTTTAGACTAACATGACGAAGATTCAAGAACGTATATTTGTTCCCGCCTGAAATTCAGTAAATGGGTTAAAAAAAAAAAAAAAAAATACAGTAACTTCAATCTTCAAATTCAGTTACGAAAAAGAATTTTTTTCAGCGCTTTCGCAGCGCTGCGACAATTTGTAGCGACAATTTTCGAGAAGACAAGTGGTCTTCACTTTGCTCATAATCTACAATGAAAACATTTCGGAGTAAAGTGAACGACGTGTTTTAAAAACAAAAGTATCGAGCCCACGATACTTCAAAACTATATGGAAAATTATAAATTATAATCTCGATATTTAACGTCCGAATATTGCACGGTCGGTGCAGTTTGAATGGAAATTTTCTGAAAAATTGGAATGAAAAAGAACCTGGAAAAATTCTTTTTAAACGGCGTAATAAGTTATAAATAGACGACACGTAAATGATAAATAAATTTCGCTCGGCCGTGGTTATTACACGATAGTGCATTTATCGACGCGGACGGTTAAAAGCTTTCGCAATTAAGGCAAGTTTAATTAAATAGTAGGTAAATATCCTGTTTGCAAGTCCCTGTTTCAGTCTCTTGCGTCAAAGTTATACACCACCGCCAACGGTGGTGCATCCACTCTGTCTTCTGTGTTGCTCTTTGCCACGGTTTAATTGTGTAGCTAAAATGATTAAAGTTCCCTGAATTAGATTACGATTATTTCTACCTGGATTACGCTTCGAGCCAGGAAGCGCCCTTTGCTCTTCACAGCCGCTCCACTTTTCATCGTTGAAACTCAACAGTCAACAATTCGTTCGAATCGTTCGTCATCGTCTTTATCGTCGTTTGTTTATTTTCGCTAAATCTTCGTTTTAATAAATCATCTTTTTCTTTTTTTTTTTTTAATCTTTGTCGTCTATTATTATCGTCTGTGTCTCTGAATCTTCGTCATTTTAACGAATCGTTCTTTAATCATCATCTTTTTCTTTTCTTTTTTTTAATCTTTGTCGTCTATTATTATCATCTCCAAATCTTCGTCATTTTAACGAATCGTTCTTTAATCATCATCTTTTTCTTTTTTTTTTTTTAAATCTTTGTCGTCTATTATTATCATCTGTGTCTCTGAATCTTCGTCATTTTAACGAATCGTTCTTTAATCATCATCTTTTTCTTTTCTTTTTTTTAATCTTTGTCGTCTATTATTATCATCTCCAAATCTTCGTCATTTTAACGAATCGTTCTTTAATCATCATCTTTTTCTTTTTTTTTTTTTAAATCTTTGTCGTCTATTATTATCATCTGTGTCTCTGAATCTTCGTCATTTTAACGAATCGTTCTTTAATCATCATCTTTTTCTTTTCTTTTTTTTAATCTTTGTCGTCTATTATTATCATCTCCAAATCTTCGTCATTTTAACGAATCGTTCTTTAATCATCATCTTTATTGTCTATTATTGTCATCTATGTCTGTGAATCTTCGTCGTTTTCCTTTTTTTAATGCAATTCAATTTAGACCGCCAGATCAATACCTGGTAAAAAAAAACGCGACATTCGCGAAATTCGCGCGCAAAATTGCTCGGTGGCTATTTGCAGAAACAGTGTATCTGTGTTTGTGTGTGTGTGTGTGTGTGAGAGAGAGAGAGAGAGGGAGAGATGGGCCGCGTCTGATATTAAAGAGTTAAAAGGTGGAGAGGAAACGCTAACAGCTGTGGGAAACGGCCGGATTAGCCCGGATGGCAGAAAGTACAGTGATTCTCGGGTAAACAACCGTAATTTATTCATCCTGAGCCTTGTGACAGGCGCACTTAGGCTCCTGGCCCTACCAGCAACCAGAAACTCGTTTAAACACGCGTAAAGCTACTAACGAGCACCGCCGGGACAAATAAAAATGCGCATACCCTAGGAAAGGTTAAAGATTCGAGCTTCCGCTCTTCGTGCTTCGGATATATACATACGTGACTTCGCGTCGCGCTTCGCTCGCGATATTTATTTTCACGCGGTTGAGTTATTATCGGGTCGAGTTGCGCGCAGTTCGTGCATTTGTGGGGAATTCAAGAAACAAAATACGCATCGACACGTAAAGTGAATTAAAAAGTAAAAAATTTTGCGTTCGTTCTTGTTCTTGAAAGAGGTGAGAAAAAGAGAACGAATGAAGTTCTCAGTGAATCAATTCAGATTAGAAGTGATCAGTTAGATTGAGAAGTGAGTAATGGAGGAAAACGAATTATCTCAGTGTGAACTCAATAACTCGATGAACTCACAATAAAATATACGTTCGTTTTTGTCCTCGAAAAAAAAAAGAGAAAATGAATTAGTTCTCGGTGAATTAATTTGATGAGAACTAATCGAAAAGTGGGTTGTCTATACACCAATACCAAGAAAATATTGAGTGTAAATGAGAATTATCTCAATTATAAACTCGAAGATCGGGATACGTAAAGTTTCCAAAGTAAAATATTCGTTCGTTTTTTGTTTTCGAAAAGAAGAAAAAGAAAATGAGTTAATTCGGTGAGAAGCGAATTGCCTATATACCAAGAGAATATATCGTTGATAAAGGACAGTGAGTATAGATAAGAATTACCTTAGTCTGAACTTGGAAGTTCGAATTATCTCGATCTCGAACTCAAAGTTGGATGTGTAAAGTGTTAAAAATGAAATATTCGTTCGTTTTTGTCCTCGAAAAAAAAAAGAAAAAATGAATTAGTTCTCGGTGAATTAATTTGATGACAATTAACTGAAAAGTAGGTTATTTATACATCAATACCAAGTAAATATTGAATGTAGATGAAAGACGAATTATCTCAATTATAAACTCGAAGATCGGGATACGTAAAGTTTCCAAAGTGAAATATTCGTTATATTTGTCTTTGTCCTTGAAAAATCAATGAATTAATGAGAACAACCGAGAAATGGGTTGCCTATCTGCTAAGAGAATATTGTTCAGAAAGGACATACCGAGTACGGAATTACTTCAGTCTGAACTGAAAGTTAGTTTCCCACGTGGAAGAAGGTTCTCCTCTTTGTAAAATGGGATAAACAGTTATAACAGCTCGTTGAATGCACAACGATTGGCCGATGTCCAAGAAAAATTGCAAAGGGAAGCAACTAGTAGCTATTTGTCAATCACGAGACCGTTATGCATTTGCATGCTAATGCCTGGATACACAATCCAAATACAGGACACGAATACATAAACAGAAGAGAGTCTCTGAAGAAGAGAGTCTCTGTTAAAAAAGAAGTTTCTCCTCCGACGAAAAGAAATTCCAGCGTTTGAATGCATCTCATTCGGTATTATCTTTGGAGAAATTGAAAATTAAAAATCTTATTCGTTCCTCTTCTTTTCCTTTTTTTTCTTCTTCTTTATATTTATTAAAGAACTGCTGAAAAGAACGCGAGCTCGGTACACTTTGCAATCTCTCTCTCTCTCTCTCTCTCTCTGATAGCCTGATTTCTCTTTTGTCTACATTTCCGATGAAAGAATGCGCGACGCGACGCCTATAAATCACGTTTGATCGTCGTATGCGCATATCTGTACGCCGTTTCAGCCGAGAGATCTATCGTCAGAAGAAGTCGAACGAACACAAGATGGAAACCCTTGAAACGTCGCGCCGCGCGAATGTTTATCGAGTTATCGAGTTTATGCTCGGTTTCGACACACCGGCACGGCACGGCCACAGCCTTGATGATGATTTTTCGCTTTATTTTTCGCCGCGAGATCTTCCTGACTTCCGCCGTATACCGGGTAAGTCTGAAATAAATCTTTCGAAACGATTAGTTAAATGTCAAAAATGTTCTGAACAAACAAATCGAATGTTAAGTTCCGATATGAGCGTTTTCTTCAATTTTATTTTTTTAACGTTGATCCCAAGCTTGTCTCCCTGCAAGTGAAATCGTCATTCGATTCAGCTCGTTATTCTTTGTGAAAATATATTATTAACCGTTAATTAATTAATTAATATTATTACAATAAAATATATTAATTATAAGTTATAAATAACTTATACTATTATATATAAATTATAATATAAGTTAATTATATATTAATAAAATCTATTAACCATTATTAAATATATTGAATATATTTATGCATATATATATTGAATATAATATGTAATATAATATATAATATATTGAATATATTTATACCGAGAAATAATTAGTTCAGGAGATATTTTAATTAGAGTAAAAGTTCGGAGTAATAGCTTCTTCTTTCGTTCCTATCGGAGCAGCAGTAGTTTGAAATATACACGAAGATTTTGTGCAGGGAGCGCACAGAATAATGTACTATCAACGAATCTTCTCAGGAACGGTTGGCGATGATGTTTTCTTTCGACTATTCCGCCCACGCAGTTGCAATCCGTGCGCCGACAAGAGAAAATCGATAGGAGACCACGCGGAGGAAACTCCGAATGCATTCTCCGAAAGAATTCTAAACCACTGTTTCACGTCACGTTGCTTGTCCTCATCCCGTGGCTCGATAGTTCTACTCTTTGCTTGATCGAAGCACGAATGTTTGTGAAATGAATCGGTAACGATTGCGGTACAGATCTCTATCGAGTCATCTACATCTATCTGTCTCTAGATCCGTCAGGAAAATTCTACAAGCGAGTAAAACGTAATACACTCCGATGTGCATCTGTGTTAACGCCATCAATTCGATCTAATTTGTTCGGCACGCGATTGAGAAGACACCAGGGGGATTCACAGATGTCCGATTACATATCGTAATAATCGTTGTAATTGCAGGCTCTGTGATAAATCGTTCTATTCGTTTCGTTCTGCTATTTGTTCTATTCGTTTCGTGTATAGTAGCAGCAAAAAAATTCGAATTTTTATACATCATCGCGTGGAAATGTGCTCTGAGCGAAAAGGTGAGTTTGTCATCGTGGCTATCATAGATGAAATTCTACACCTTCGATTCGATGGAGATACGTAAATGTAAAGAAACTGCCGCGAAATTGATCTTGATCTTGAATTTCAAGATCAATTTTTCTTTTTTTTTTTATATTGTATTCTACTCATCGCGAAGGTAAAAACGTTTCCAAGGATATTGCGCACGCGTGCGTTCTAACAGCGACTTTATTATGGTTCTAGACGCGTGGACGTCTATATTACGTGATCGTTTATATTTCGCATAATGTTAACAGTTAGTTTTATCATTTGATTATTTAGGCTCACACTGATGCTACAACTATGATAAATCAAATGTTAATGAAATCTAATACGAAAATTACGTAAAATAGACATATACACGCGTCCAAAACCATAAAGTCGCTGTTAGCACGCACGCGTTCATAATGTTAAATGATTAAAAAACTTTTTTGCAATTTTTCAAAAGAACTATTAGATTGTGACCTTAGTGATGAGTAGAACGCGAAAAAGAAGAATTTGAAATTCAAGGTCAAAGCCAATTTCGCGGCAGGTTCTTTACACGCACAATATTTCCATAAAATCGGAATGATTCTCTTGAAAAATGCGGACTAACAGCGACTTTATGGTTCTGGATTCGGTTTCATTAACATTTGATTTATCGTAGTTCTAGCATCGGTGAAAGTCTAAATAATCAAACTAAAAATAACAAAACTAACTGTTAACGTTATTCGCAATATAAGCATTACATCCACGCGTTCAGAATCATAAAGTCGCTGTTAGAACGCACGCGTTCATAATGTTGAATGATTAAAAAACTTTTTTGCAATTTTTCAAAAGAACTATTAGATTGTGACCTTAGTGATGAGTAGAACGCGAAAAAGAAGAATTTGAAATTCAAGGTCAAAGCCAATTTCGCGGCAGGTTCTTTACACGCACAATATTTCCATAAAATCGGAATGATTCTCTTGAAAAATGCGGACTAACAGCGACTTTATGGTTCTGGATTCGGTTTCATTAACATTTGATTTATCGTAGTTCTAGCATCGGTGAAAGTCTAAATAATCAAACTAAAAATAACAAAACTAACTGTTAACGTTATTCGCAATATAAGCATTACATCCACGCGTTCAGAATCATAAAGTCGCTGTTAGAACGCACGCGTTCATAATGTTGAATGATTAAAAAACTTTTTTGCAATTTTTCAAAAGAACTATTAGATTGTGACCTTAGTGATGAGTAGAACGCGAAAAAGAAGAATTTGAAATTCAAGGTCAAAGCCAATTTCGCGGCAGGTTCTTTACACGCACAATATTTCCATAAAATCGGAATGATTCTCTTGAAAAATGCGGACTAACAGCGACTTTATGGTTCTGGATTCGGTTTCATTAACATTTGATTTATCGTAGTTCTAGCATCGGTGAAAGTCTAAATAATCAAACTAAAAATAACAAAACTAACTGTTAACGTTATTCGCAATATAAGCATTACATCCACGCGTTCAGAATCATAAAGTCGCTGTTAGAACGCACGCGTTCATAATGTTGAATGATTAAAAAACTTTTTTGCAATTTTTCAAAAGAACTATTAGATTGTGACCTTAGTGATGAGTAGAACGCAAAAAGAAGAATTTGAAATTCAAGGTCAAAGCCAATTTCGCGGCAGGTTCTTTACACGCACAATATTTCCATAAAATCGGAATGATTCTCTTGAAAAATGCGGACTAACAGCGACTTTATGGTTCTGGATTCGGTTTCATTAACATTTGATTTATCGTAGTTCTAGCATCGGTGAAAGTCTAAATAATCAAACTAAAAATAACAAAACTAACTGTTAACGTTATTCGCAATATAAGCATTACATCCACGCGTTCAGAATCATAAAGTCGCTGTTAGAACGCACGCGTTCATAATGTTGAATGATTAAAAAACTTTTTTGCCATTTTTCAAGAGAACTATTAGATTGCGACCTATAGTTCCTTGGAAAAGTTTTACCTTCGTGATGAGTAGACTACAATGCAAAAAAGGAGAATTTGAAATTCAAGGTCAAAGCCAATTTTGCGGCAGGTTCTTTACACGCACAATATTCCCATCAAATCGAAGGTGCAGAATTCATTTATGGTAGCCACGGACAAATTTTTCTTTCCACCCTGTATATAAATTCGTGCGATAAATTTCTAAATAGAAAACAGATTTTAGCAGGTTTAATTAGCAATGGTTGCCAAACTTTTCTTGGCCACGCGCTAAGTATCTCTAAAATCCTGATGCCCAGCTCGGTGATTCTTATTATTCGAAAAAGTGAATTTTTGAATAATATCGTGAAGTGAGCCTAAAAAGCCATTAACATCTATGAGAGAGAAAAAATTACAAAATTATGTTTTCATTTAAAGAAGTGCAAAGAAGTTCTACCTCATTCTCAAATTGCCTTCCAATTGCTTCTTCTGTATGTCGCCACAATTGGAACACCACGGGTTTAATGGACGTTGATTGGAATAATCAAACGTGCAGCCGGATCGATGCTGGACCATACCTTCCTTTGGCCCTGACTTTGAGTCCTGTGTTGTTTCAGGTGTTGTTTCAGTCTGCACGTGCACTGTTTGCGGAAGTTACGTAGTTCACGAGGTAACAGCCTCTCGCGATTACTGTTTCATTTTACAACCAGATACGGCGGGCAGCGTGTGCTTACTCGCGTTCGCATGACCACGACGACCAACGTGTTACGTGATTGCTTATACTTTCTCTAATCATGCAACGCGTGTATATTAGGAAACAGGAGAAATTACAGTGAATTACAAGTGACTTTTATTAACATTCAGCAGTAACAGTTTCGAAGAGTTCATAACACAGTTTCTGTGTATTTCGAAAAAGAAAAAAAAAAAAAATCATGGATGAAAATCGATACAGCTGACTCGCGCGACTCGAGGCGAGTCTTGAATTGGCTTAATTGACGTTTTTTTTTTTTTTTTTTTTTTCAGTGGAAAAAGAAACTTCTCGAGCTGTGTTTCGTATCACGAAACTTAGGTTAAGATCTCGATCTAAGCCGCGGCATTTATGTAAATGCGAAACAAGAAATAAAAAGTCGACACTGGCGTGATCTACCCTCGCGATCGTGCAACTTTCAATGACTTTTCATCTTACGTTTCGCGAATTTCAATGTCCATTGTCTTCGAATCTTCGATTTCTATCGAGTGATCGAGACAGATTGAGTTGAGATGATTTTCTAGAAAAAAAAAAGTACACGTTGTCGGAGCTCCTAATGATTTTCGGAAGCAGTTTTTCTTTCTTTTTTTTTTTTTTTAACGAAACGACGGTTCCTCGATTTCGAAACACTGAACGAGCTATCTAATCTCCATGCCTAACATTTATTATTACGTGGATGCTATCTTGAAACCTCACCATGCTTCCTTTCGAGCTCAGATTTACAGTTTCCTCTCTCTCTCTCTCTCTCTTTCTCTCTGTGTCTTCCTAGCAGAACGTGGGTACAAATTAAACAATGCCTCGCATCACGAGTTTTCCCCCTTTCGCGAAGATCCGTTTGAACTAATGCTGCTTCTTTGATTAACATCTTCTCTAAGACGATACTCACTGTTTTCCATCCACTTTGCACGTGTATTCGAGCAGAACGTCCACTACAGATCCATATTTTTCTGTTTGTTCTTTTGTACATGTGTTTGAAGAGCACAGAAAAGAAACAGCATGTTCAATATGTTTCATGTTATAATACCAAACTCGTTCTCTCTAATTAATTGCTGAATAAAACGTGTATTTTCTATCTTGTTGAATATAACGCGGATGTTCGTGCGTTTCTGAGAAGTTTAACACTAGAACTACCACACCAGTCAAAATGACTAGTTTTACAATTTTATTTTAAAATTTCTATTTCATGTTACAATTTTTTTCCCCGCAATGATGCAATGACATTTACATACTTGATAACTAAAGAAATAATATAATGAATTTTATTTTATTTTTATTTATTAAAAATCAAAATAATTTTGGTTGAAATAACTTCGTCTTAACTTCCGTCGGTAGTTCTAGTGTTAATATTACAGATGCTCGTAAAATTCACATGATACGGGAAGAAAAATATGTACACTCTCGCTCAGAAATTTTAGGACAAGCACTATATTTGAATAATAATAATGGCATAATAAGTATGAATTATATACAGTGAATATATAATATAAATACAATAAATAATATGTATAATTAAGTACAATAAATATAAAACGTAGTTTATAGCATAATAAATATAAATTATAAATTATATACAATAAATACCATAAATACGTATAATTAAATACAATGAAATTGAATAAAAATAAATGTGAAACTACTATACTTTATATAATAAAGTTTGCACTATGTTTGTATAATGAAGATAGTGTAATAAATATAAATATATAATTAAAAACAATAAAATTAAATAAAAATAAATATGAAACGTACTTTATGTAATAAAGTTTGCACTATGTTTGTATAATGAAGATAGTGTAATAAATATAAATATATAATAAATATATAAATATATAATAAAGTTTACACTATATTTGTATGATGAAAATAGTATAATAAATATAAATTATAAATTACATACAATAAGTAGAATAAATACACTGCATGTAATTAAATACAATAAAATTGAATACAATAAATATAAAACATATAATAGTAAATTTATATAATAATAAAGTTTGCACTATATTTGTATATAATAAAAATAGCATAATAGGTAATAAATCATAAATTACATGCAATAAAATGCGATAAAATACACTGCATATAATACAATCAAATACAATAAATATAAAACGTACTTCGTTAATACATTGGTTTATCGTATCATTATACACACGTGCAACAGAATTAAATTAAATACAATCCATGCGATACGACTAAATAGAAACATGAAATATGTACCTTCTGCAGCAATGAGAAGAACATATCGAAAGAGACTTTCGAGCGGGAGTGTACGAGTTTAAGTTCTTCAATTCGTGTCAATGTCGAATAGCTAGAAATTAGAGCCTCGGGTCTGCTCCTCGGTGACGAGATCCTGTTGGCAGAGTGGATCGCCATAACTGCGGTTTTGCGGTTCGCTCGAGTGACCGTCGAGTGACAAATATCGCATAAGCTCGAAAGAGTGATGTGGGGAGAGGGGGGGGGGGGGTACAGAGAGTGGAGAACGCGCGAACCCAAGGTGAACTGGTATTTTTTTCTCATTCTCTCTCTCTCTCTCTCTCTCTGTTTGCCAGGACAGCGAAGGTGTCGTTACGTCGAGAGAGCACCGCTCTGCCGGGAGGGTAATGCGCTTGGCGAGCGGAAGTGAGAAGCTCCGGGCGGCCATTTCTTCCCTCGGGCCTTGGTCTTGCTCCGCCGGCTGTTTCCGCTCGTTCTCCAGCAGCAAGAAGCTGATCACCGCCGCCGTCCCAGAAGAGAACGAGGAGCAGGAGGACGAGGAAGAGGAGGAGGAGGAGGAGAAGGAGAAGGAAGGCGAACGCGGATTCGCGTTCTTCTGGATCCCGTTGGGAAAGGCGTGGACGAACAAAGAACGACAAACAGCGACGACGACAGCAACAACAGCCAGAAGGGAGCGCCTCGTCCAGCACGGCGCTCTTCTAACGGCGACAAGAGGGAGTTATGGTGTCTCGTGCATGCGATGACTGTGGCCGCAGCCGTGGCACTGTGGCATCGTGCCCACCTTTACAAGGCGATCGCCTGCGTCGTCCTCGCGCTCATTGCCATTCAGTATTTACTCAGTGGCGTGATCGATCGCCGCTCTATAGAGACGATATTCACCATTAACGCAACCAGGTACGTATACCATGTAACGCATGTGATAAAAAACTAGACTGCGAAAACTTTGGACTGTCTTTACAAAAAGGTAGATGGAAGCGAACGAGCTGAAAAAGAAATATTCGTATATTCACATGTACTACAGGGTGGTCCTCATCGATTGAAAGTAAAAAGTATTTCTCGCTTGACACGATGAAAGGCCAATATAACTCTCTGCTAAGAATATTGTTTTTTTTTTTTTTAAAGTCATTTTTTTCTCGAGGTCTTTTCCGCTCAACCACGTATTTTTCTTTTCTTTTTTTTTTTTTTTTTTTTTTAATCACATCGCGTGGGTATAAAGAACTTGAAATGATAAAAATTCAAATCTTTTACGTAAAGTAAAAGTCTTTTCGCGTCGTCGAAAGATATTTAGGTGGCCTCGATTACATGGATCACCCTGTATACAGGCTCGAACTTGTAGATCGCCGCCGAGAAGTTTGAAACGTCAGTTTCTTTTTAAACGGGATCGATTTTTCAGTCGTACAGTTTTTTTTTTTTTTTTTTTTTTTTAAACACAGAGCAGGAAGTGATCCTAACGAAATCGATAGGGAAGAATGAAAAATTTTTTCGTTCTCGAGAAAATCGAATTTCGAACACAGGATGGGCGAAAAATCACTTCCCATTGGCAAGAAAGAGCACAAATTTGCGAAAGAAATAATTTTCAAAGTGTACAGTGAAAAAAAATCACGGTTGAACTTAAATCTAACGTGAAATTAATGAAATTAAAATTTTTTCTCATATTTCCGATAGGAAACTTTTGGTCCACCCTGGTATTATGTCACGCGGAACGCTTCGAAATCAAATCAGCACCGTTCATCAGATTCGAAACATCCCGCAGGGACTAGACACAAGATATTTACTACAAGTAATATATTATATTACTACAAATAATATAATATACATTTTAGAAAAACATTCAAGCTTCTCCGGCCGGAAATTCCTGCTTACCTTGTACACAGGAAGCAGCAGCGAAATCACGAACGAATTTTTTTACTTTCGCGTGGCGAATCGCTCGTTTGATATTACTGAATACTACGATTCCGTAATGGAAGACCGACAACTTCGGTTTGTGCCTCGAGAACGTACGACGTGTAAATTTCAGATGGAGAAAATTCGTCGAGTTTCGTCTGCGCGTATCCTCGTTACTTCGTTAGCGGTCATTTCGCCTGTCCGTTTGCAGAGGTGACTGATTAACGATCCTTTAACCTTTGTACTCCACGGAGTTGACCCGTCCCGCGGATTCACTTGCTGGCCGCGAAATTCCAGGCGAATTTCGGACGGATTAAACGACCGGTGTTGAAAAAGGAGGGTGAAAAAAAAAAAAGAAAAGTAAAGGGAAGAGAAATAGTTCAGTTCTCGCTGCGAACGAGGTCAAAAGGGAATTTTCGGTAAACGATGCTCTCTCTCTCTTTTTTTTTAGTTATAAAATACGGAATATCCTTCGGGAAAGTAGCGACACGTCGCTTTGAACTTCACCGCGTAAAATAGTTCGTCGTTTCGCTGGAAACGCTCGGTACGCTGATATCTGCGGGAGGGGGAGGGGGAGAAGAAAAAAAATGAGAATGAAATAAAAAAAGAGGGTAGAAGCAGCGGTTCGGTTCGTTGGTTGTTCGCGTTTCTCTTGTATGTATGTATGTATGTATGTATGTACGTCGGTTAGAGATTGATGTAAAAAGGGGGGGGGGACGATTACGTAAAATCCACTTTGAAGTTGCATTCGCTTTTCCAACGCGAACGTCTTGTCGTTAAAGTGAAAAGATACGTAATGAATATAATAGGGGATTAACCCCGTTGACGTACATGCGTTTCTCGACGACTATTCAATCATTCATTTGTTCTTCCATCCACTTTTTTGCAAGTGTTGTGCAAATACAAGAGTATAAAAATTTGTGAAAAATTATTAAAAATTTGTTCAGTTGAATTTCATTCAACTCGTATCGTTCAAGAGAGTTCAATGAAAAAAAAAAGAAGAAAAGAAGAAAAAGATTTTCCAAAAAACACACGCTCGACCACGAACGAATTAAAATTGAACTGAAATTAGAGCTCTGGAATAATAGTGTAATGAAATTTTAAAATGCTCCAGTCGTCGTCTTCCGAGCGTGTTCTCGATCAGGTATTCATCGTCGATGAGCTCTTAATGTGAAATTACACGCGCCGATTTAATGACGATGAATTCAATTTAACGTGATTCAGATCGCGCGTGATGCCTGCCACGCAAAGTCGAAACAATTATCTCGCGACGTAGCGTCGTCTCGTATGACGAATGGCACTCTCGACGGGCATTAACGATTTCTAACACGGTTACGATAACCATTGGCCGACGGTTCCATTTCACATCCGAGAAACGTATGTACGATTTTCTCGGGATTATCGCGTCTCGTACATGCAAACAAGCAATCATTTGAATGGCTGGCCATTCCACGGACGCACGATTCTACATCTAATCGCACTGACACTCGCTGTTACTGTTATTTGGCGATCAGCAGGCTCCTAGTTCGAAGTAGCTCTCTATCTCGCAGGGATTGTTCCTCCCAGGGAGAGATATTTCTCCCTGTGTTACAGCGTGCAGTTAATTCGACATTTGTTCTATCGGCAAGACGTGTCGTCGTGACTATTGTACCAAGCTTGTTTCGTCTGTCCTGTCGATATTGCTTTGTACGCATCAACGTGTTCCTCCAACTGTCTCGTGGAACTCGCGAGTCTTCTTTCATATGGAAGTGTCATGAGTCGTTTACAGTTTCATTGTTGGTTTGGCTTTTAACGAAAAGTAATTGCATTTTTTTTTTCTTTCTAATAGACGGACATGTTAAAATGTAACTAATCTCACTTTAAGGCCCCAACGTTTATTCTGTAATCTGCTCAAGCTTGATTTTGGAAAAAGAAAATGCGCGATTAGTTGTGTTCGTTCGGCGCAGATTTGAAACTGGAAGATCAATGAGGCCAAATTGTTGTTGTATTTTCCAGCCATATTTTTCGCTGTACATTTTCCTCCCGAAAGGGAAAGAAAAATACCGTGCAAGCTCGTAAAAGATTATCTAACGAAGATAAGTGTTCCAAAAGTAGCCTTCAAACGAATCGAACGAAATGGTCAATATATTGTCTAATAAAGTTCTTGTCTCTCGTGAAAAAATACCCCCAAAAGAAAACGCAGTTACTCACACATAACATAATTTTTCACGTTTCATTATCATAACGTCAAACTTTTGAAACCATATTAAAGCGCTGTTGAATATGACGCTATAAATACTTATCGAAGTTCCATTTTATTTATGTACAAATTATTAGTTTGTCCCAAAAGATTCTTTTATTCATGAAGAGTATATGCATAATTTTTATGTTATTGAATTATGATCAATTCTGATCTATTATCATTCTCTGTCTCTCTGGAAGACATAATAAACATAATTCCATATCCAAAAAATTTCTCCAAAGATTTTGCTACATTGTTGGAAATACATTTTTATGTCATTCACTGAGCATTTACAGCGAGAATCTTTTGACGAAGGATGTTCTATCTTATCCCAGATATTATCCCTATTCCTTTCATTTAAAAAAAAGAAAAAAGAAAATGAAACCTCTGCGGTGAAATATTTGGCTCGACAGACGACGACATTACGAAATCAGGGTGGATCGTTTACACAATTCGATAACATGCGAATAAAGCATTAAAAAAATATCGCGCATACGTTATGTTCACTGATAAAACGAAAGAAACTTTATGGAAGGATCTGGATGTAACCAAGTACTTGCACTGCCCACATTGCTTTCAACAAGTCGTTGAAACGACTCGAATCGTGAAATAGTTGCGAAATATTCTGCAGCGTCGCGCCGTGTTCAAGGAACACTCGAGAGTAATCGCGGAGATTAGCCACCGAGAAGCGCGATTAAATTTCAGCGAGTCAGCTTCCAAGCAACCGCGGCAAGATTAACCGGCGGTCGAATTCCGTTAATTTCGAGTCGGAATGCCTCGTTCGCTGGATCGGGACAAATCGATTCAGATCGATTTGAAAATCTCGATCGGCTCGGAAATGGCACCACGACGACGACTACGACGACGACGACGGTTGTGTCACGGTTTCGAGCCGTTTCTCAGCTTTCTCCAAGTGGCGAAATTGCCCTCACGATTAGACCTCGGGATCTATCGGTTTCCTAATCGTCGTCGAACGTTATTAACGTGCAGAGTGGGAACGGCCTGCAGCTAGGCACACACAGTCGCGGTTCTGGTCGCAATTAGTTTACACAATCGCGTTGCGTGCGGAAGATATTGCGAGCGTGATATTAATCCGGTGGCGTTCGACCGTGCAATTTCTATGTATCGTGCACAAATTAATTCGTGGTCACATTTATAGGAAAAAAGAAAAAAAAAAAAAAACAGAATACGCGTCGTTGCCGCGAAAAAAAATACTCCAAAATGCGCTATATCTAGTTACACGAATATTTATTTACTTATTCATTCAGTAATTTATTTGTTTATTCATTTATTCAATTAAAGCCCATAGAAAAAAGTAAAATAAAACAACACGAGATAAACGACGAAATATAGCGATGATAAAAATGCAAATGTAAATGAAACAATATGCTTGCGCAAAGAGGACATTGTTTTATGCTCAATCGAGATCAAAGTACCTTTGGCAAATTTTTTTGTCAGCTACGTTAGAAACAAAATTCCTGAATGCCAATTCTCGAATTTTTCTCCTCTGCGAGGATAAGGAGAGGAAGTGTCCTGTAACGAAAGTACAGTTTCAATTTCTACGTAGAAAGAGCAAATCAAAAATTTGACGCCTGCCTTCCACTGTTTGATCGCTTTTCTTTTTTTTTAATTTTCTCTCAATCGTCATAGTCGTTTAAAATTCTCGGTGTCTCTTAATTGATGCGACTCGACGTTTCGTTTCAGGTACGCGGATCGTAGTTACAGGCATCATCCACGTGGGCTGATCATATACGGGCCGGTGACGGTGTCGAGCATATTCGGCAACAATAATGCCACCTCGGCGACCCTGTTCTGGAGCGGCAGAGATAATTCCAACTTCTCCAAACTGGAAGCTGACTTCTCCACTCGGAACACGTACATCGTTGGAAGTTCCCAGGAATCTTTGACCGCGAACTCGACAAACAGCACGGTGATACCGCGATGTCCCCTCATTCCGCCGAATCTCGGTGAGTTTTCCTCCACTTTAGCAGAGGCTGGAACTCTCTCTCTCTCTCTCTCTCTCTCTCTCTCTCTCTCTCTCTCTCTCTCTGAAAACCATAGTCCTCACTCGTGTAATCTTTTGCAAAATCCCCGACACGCAATGTTGTCGGAGACAATGTTCTCCGAGTGAATGTAAAAATAGGTTACGTGTATATTTCGGGAGTAAACAACGACGAACGCTCATCGAGTCTTGTGCGTGTGCACGTTGATTCATTGTAAATCCCGAATTGTACGCGCTCGTAGGATTTCCTCGCTTAAAAGGAAGACAATGAAGTGAATCATCGCCGCGAGAAACGTTTCCTTATTTGTCTACCTTTTAAAGTTTCGGTGCTACGTGATGGGAGTAAATGTGTTCCTTTGCATTTCACGCATCAATTAGACAGTTTTTTCCATTGTTCTTTTCCGTGTCATGCACGTGCACTTGAATAGAAGCGACGTTGTAACTGCATATGTGCGATTTTTAACGCTAGAACCACCGATTTATATAACTATGGAAATTTCATATATTTTTAGGTTGATTGATTCGAATGATTTTTATATAAAATATATCAACGCTAAACGTGACAATGACCATGGTTTGAAAATTCGATTTGAAATTCTGTTGTGTTTGTTGTCGCTTCTTCCGTTCGTTTGACTCGTATATAAAAAAATATATAATTCTTTTTCTTATCTGAAACTTATTCTGTGCATTGTTTCCTATATTAAATACACAGTTAGCTGTGTCATTTTAGACCAGTCATGGAACGTTTACGTATACATATAAAGTTTAGTTTCAATAAAAGCTTGTGTTCTTTATTATACCATTCTTTCTTATATTTTGCACTTTGATTTCTTTGAATGTTATACCTTAATCGTCGATAGTTCTGGTGTTCCAAGAGGTAATCCAAGAGTGTCCAGATACTTGCATTATTTTTGACAATGCTTAATTTCAATTACGCAAGTGTGACTCGATCTACAAAGATTTTATCACCTCATAGTTATCACAATGGAGCGTATGGAGCTGAATTCCTGTTATTATTATGTACAAACGTGCTACTTTTAATCCAGACATTTGCTTACGTTTACAAAATTCGTTCTAATTGCGCAAAGTATTACTCAATTACACTATGAAGATTTCACTTTATTTTTTACAAATAACTGTCCTACAGGTTTGCATATAACTGTGGCGCAATAAGTTTCGGTTTTTGGAGCCAACTTATTATTGTTAGGACGACTGCGAAATTAATGGTTTATATAAATAATATAATATTATAATAATTATAGTATATATATATATTATATATTAATGATTATAATGTATGGCATATGTAATATATATTAATGGTTAATTATAATACATGGTATATATAATATATATTAATGGTTAATTATAATACATGGTAAATATAATATACGTTATATTAACCATTAATATATATATGGTAAATATAACATATATTAGTGGTTAATTATAATACATGGTAAATATAATATAGGTTATATTAATATAATATATATTATTGGTTAATTATATAATGTATATTAATGGTTAATTATAATACATGATAAATATAACATACGTTAATGGTATAAGTAATCCATTTTTGTATAATAATTTGCAGTTGGCCCACTGGCTGTCATCAAGTCGCCGCCGGAGTTGCCAGCGATGGAGAAGACGTTCACCGAGGTGAAGCCAGGTGGCAAAGGTTGCCCGACGGATTGCGTAGCCAGGCATCGTGTGGCCATCGTCATCCCGTTTCGCGACCGACCGAAACACCTTCAAGCGTTGCTTTACAATCTTCACCCGATGTTGCTCCGCCAACAGATCGACTATCAAATATTCGTGGTCGAGCAGAAAGGTAAGTAAGCGGGTGCCTGTTTAGCGCGATTTATTGCCAACCTGCCGTTTACCGTTTAAATAATAAACGGTGCTTTGCTCGTTTATGTTTGTCCCTTTTTGTTTGCCTATCGATCTATTCGTCACGTGACGCGGGCAGGGCCACGTTCGCTGTATGCGCCGCGATTGCTGAAAGCAGCGAAGACCGAAGGCTCTCTGATGCACGTACACGGTTCAGGAAACGGAACGCCGGAGCCAAGGCTTCACGAAACACACGATGACAAAATCTTACTTAAGCGAAAACTGGAGCGTAACCTAATCGGAGGACGCGCGAACTACGATGGCTGTGTGTCGCACGTACCGCATTGCGGTATCAGTGGCACGAGTTTAAATGGAAACAGATAGAGAAGCGATTCGCGGCGTGCCGATCAGTTTGTCGCATCGTGATACAGGCTGCAGAGCACAGCCTCTCTGATCAAACTTTGAATTTGTACGGGCAAACTGCGACTCGCGGAGCCTAGATCTTTCATAGATCGGTTTATATTTGCAACTCGACTTGTATAGAGTGGAAAGGAATGTTTGTCCGTGGCTATCACAGATGAATTCTACGCTTTCGATCTGATGGAAATGCCAGCCTTGACCTTGAATTTCAAGATCAAAAACTTTTTTTTTTCTTGCATTGTATTATTCTACTCATCGCGAAGGTAAAAGTTTTCCAAGGAACTATAGGTCGCAATTTAATAGTTCTCTTGAAAAATGGCAACAAAATTTCTTAATCATTTAACATTATGAACGCGTGCGTTCTAACAGCGACTTTATGATTCTGAACGCGTGGATGTAACGCTTATATTGCGAATAACGTTAACAGTTAATTTTATTATTTTTAGTTTGATTATTTAGACTTTCACCGATGCTAGAACTACGCTAATTCAAATGTTAGTGAATCCAGAACCATAAAGTCGCTGTTAGTCCGCATTTTTCAAGAGAGTCATTCCGATTTGATGGAAATATTGTGCGTGTAAAGAACCTGCCGCAAAATTGGCTTTGACCTTGAATTTCAAACTCTTCTTTTTTGCATTGTAGTCTACTCATCACGAAGATCGCAATCTAATAGTTCTTTTGAAAAATGGCAAAAAAGTTGTTTAATCATTTAATACTATGAACGCGTGCGTGCTAACAGCGACTTTATAGTTTTGGACGCGTGTATATGTCTATTTTACGTAATTTTCGTATTAGATTTCACTAATATTTGATTTGTCATAGTTGTAGCATCAGTGTGAGTCTAAATAATCAAATGATAAAACTAACTGTTAACATTATTCGAAATATAAACATTACATCCACGCGTCCGGTACCATAAAGTTGCTGTTAGAACTTTTAAGAAACTTTTTTGTCATTTCTCGAAAGAACTATTATGTTGCGATGTATGGTTCCTTAGAACAGTTTTATCTTCGTGATGAGGAGAATACAATGGAAAAGAAAAATAGAAAAAACAATTTTCATTTGATTATGTAGACTCACACTGATGCTACAACATATAAATCAAATGTTAGTGAAATCTAATACGAAAATTACGTAATATAGACGTCCACGCGTGTAGAACCATAAAGTCGCTGTTAGAACTCACGTGTTCGCAATATCCTTGGAAAAGTTTTTACCTTCGTGATGAGCATAATACAATGCAAAAAAAAATTTTATTTTGAGATTTTGAAGGTCAATTTTATGGCAGGTTCTTTACATGGTATTTCCATCAAATCGAACGCGTAGAATTCACCTATGATAGCCACAATGACAAACTTTTCTTTTCACCCTGTATAAGAAATTCGCGGCGCAAGAAACAAAGAGATCGGAATTGAGGTTTTACAAAGGTTTCGTGCTGTCCAAGTTCGCTCGTGATTCGACATTTCGACTATTTCTTTTAACTCGCTTCGATCTACGTGGAATGGAATCCACGCGACACCGGTGAAATCCCGAGCAGCGAAACTCGTCAGTTTCGTCACGAATCGAGCATGACTCGCCAGCGAGATCGAGGAGAGGCGCGATTAGTCGCAGCTGTCGTCGATTCATCATATCTTTTTATTCGTTTGATCCTTTGTGTGAAGTAAAATTGCACGTAGTCATCGTAGAGTTTTGAAAGAATTATTTCTCGTTCATGGAAAAAAAGTAAAATCAGAATATGCAGCTAACTTTTAATTTCATACTTAATTGTAAGTGAATCGTGTTCGAGAATTCTAGAACAGTTCATATTTGTCATATAATAATAAAATCAAGATAATAATTTTTAAAATAATTTTTGTAATAATAAAATCAAAATAATAATTTTTAAAAGTTTCAATAATTCACCATGGTATCGTTTATTATTGTCTTTTTATTCGTTTCACGCTTTGCCTAAAGTATCGTTGCACACAGTCATCATAGAGTTTGGAAAAATTATTTCTCGTTCATGAAAAAAAAGTCATCCTGTAAAATCAGAATCCTCGTTAATTTCATTCACTAATTTTAGAAAAGTTGATATTTGTTCTTGTAATAAACTCAAGATAAAATTCTTAAAAATTTTAATAATTCACCATGGTATCGTTATTATTATCTTCTTATTCGTTTGATCCTTTGTGTGAAGTAAAATTGCACGTAGTCATCGTAGAGTTTTGATAGAATTATTTCTCGTTCATGAAAAAAAAAGTAAAATCAGAATATGCAGCTAACTTTTAATTTCATACTTAACTGTAAGAGCCGTGTTCAAGAATTCTAGAACAGTTGATATTTGTCATTATAATAAATTCAAGCCAGTAATTCTTGAAATCACTTTTAACAACCCTCTAGTTTCTCAAATTTTCGTAAGACGATCGTCCCCAGCATTTAGCAAGTCAAGGAGCCTCCGGTTCGTCGTTGCATCAGTAAGATACGTCAAACTGTATTGACCTTCCTGGCCGGTCCGGAGCATCCAATTGAATCGAATCGAACGTATCGATCGTGGCGTGCCTCCATTAAACGTAGACTAATCGTCTCGAGGACGCGAACTTTGTACCCGCGGGCTTGTCTAGTCGGCAAGCTTGAAAATCGGTAGTTCCTTCGCTACCGCGAACTCCCCCTGCGACCATAAAACACATGCACGGGAACTTAGCTCAACGATGGCTCGTCGTTCGCGAATGAATGAATCTCAACGAGGGCTGCTCATTGTTAGCCAACGATAAACAACCGAGTCGAAACCGAGTTCGAGGGTTGCCGGTTGATGAACGCTCAGAAGTTTTTTGAATGGACCCAGAGAAAAAAGAAGAAAAAAAAGAAAAAGAAAAAAGTGAAAAAGCGTTTCTAGACGCGAAAGACGTCTCTCACGTCTTTGAGAGCAGCTCTTCTTTAACCGCGACCCGACATTTTTTCCTTTTGCCGCGCAATCTCACGTGTTGTCCCTCGAATTGACCCAGATGCGACGACGATGATGTATCGTACGTGTCTGCGAGCGACAAGGAACTGTCGATACCCAACGAACGTACTTCCATTCAAACCTTTTATTTGCGTGCACGCGACCGGGCTCGAATTCGTCCGCCGAATTTGTCCGCCTCGCGGAAATAAATAGCTTCGCGTGAATGACACACGAGGCCATTGAAGGGAACGATCATGGGATGGTTTCTCGTGAACGAAACATACGAGATCCTATCGTGTCGTCGCGTCTCGACGTACTCGTGCCTCGAGTCGACTCGATTTTGTTTTCGGCAAGGACACGGAGGACGCGAAAGTTTCACACGCCTGCGTACGTCCGCAAGATGCCGAGAGAAAGAGAGAGAGTGACCAAAGATAGAGCTCACGGCCTACTTTTTCCGCGGGCTTCTCGAGTCCTCTCGAGGCCTCCTCGCCTAAAGAGATAAGATGCGAAACTTTTGATCGAGCTGTACCCGTTTCCTCGGGAAGAGGACGGGCCAAAGTACACACACACACATACACACACAAAACTAACGACTCGGTGCGACCTGAAATCACCTCTTTCGCGAAGACGATCGATCGATGTGTATATAATTGCCCTCCTCGCTTTTTCCAGGTAGCGACGCCTTCAATCGCGCGATGCTCATGAACGTGGGATACGTGGAGGCCTTGAAGGAACGACCTTTCGACTGTTTCATTTTTCACGACGTCGACCTACTTCCTGAAGACGATAGGAATCTGTACACGTGCCCGGAGCAGCCGCGGCACATGTCCGTCGCGGTGGACAAGTTCAAATACAGGTAATTACAGGCGTCAGCGTGTGTCGAATCACATACACGACGAATAAAGTTTCAGCTATTTTATTAACCTAGCGTGTTTTAGTCACGCTCTTCGACTCTCTGTTCTTTCCTACCCCTCTCTGTCACACGCTTTGACAATCATCGTGTAATCTGCGCAGGCTACCGTACGCCGATCTGTTCGGCGGCGTGTCGGCGATGTCGCGCGAGCAGTTCCGCCTGGTGAACGGTTTCAGCAACGTGTTCTGGGGCTGGGGCGGCGAGGACGACGACATGGCGAATCGGATCAAGGCGCACGGCCTTCACATCTCCCGGTATCCGGCGAACGTGGCGCGATACAAGATGCTCACGCACAAGAAGGAGAAGGCCAATCCAAAGAGGTGAGCTTGCACTCGAGATGACTCGACTTGATGCCCGATAGATTCCCGTGATCTGATTTCGTTCGTATACTTTGCGCGCAGGTACGAGTATCTGAAAACGGGCAAGAAGAGATTCTCCACGGACGGGCTGAGCAATCTCCAGTACGAGCTGGTCGACGTACAGAGGCCAAAGTTGTACACGTGGCTGTTGGTGAAGCTGACGCCCCCGCAGCCTAGCTGATGGCTGTCTTGGATCGGATAGCGACCGGATCTGCTCGAGATCGCTTGAGAGACTATTTGCGTTTCCAAAGCGGAGTAACACTCCGCATTCTCGACGAGAAAAAGGATATCTCCCGAAGCGAGAGAAAAGACGGAAAGAAGCGAGAAAAACTGAAGAAAAAAGAAAGAACACTTTCTGACCCAGGTTCCGGGAATCTGAAGTCTCGAGAGAGAGAGAGAGAGAGAGAGAGAGAATTTGTGTGTGTGTGTGTGTGAGATTGGTGTTTCAGTCAGTTTAGAATACCAGCGAGTTGTTCCTTCCGCGATTTCGTCGCCGACGACAACAACGGGAGGAACGTTGTTACGTGATATATTTTTATTCCTCGTATTTTTTTATCGCAATGGTAGATTAAAGACCATGTAGAATGTAGCGTACGAGCTAACGTGCCAAAGGAGAGTGAGAAAATTACGTGTGTGTGTGTGTGTGAGTGCGCGCGCAATTAAAAGAGAAGCGAGAAAAGCGCGTAGAGAGAAACAGGAGAGGCAGCTCCGCCATTCTTTCCGGACACTGCTATCATAGTTATGTAATACATATTATATACATATACATATATATATATATGAAATATAATATGTATTATATATATAATACATATTACATATATATGTACACGTACGTTATCGGTCTATAGGCGTATGCGAGTACATATGTACGCACGTACCGTAGGAAACTCGAGGTGGTTTCCTCGGTCGTGTTACGATATGAAACGGCGGCAGTCAGAGTTTCCGGTCGACCGCCGGGTATCTAGGACAGCTTTGTAACCGACCTTTCAGCCAGTGTCGTAGTTGGCTTCCTTCGAGTTACCACGAATATACTACTTGCACTAGTTCCCCCGTTCGAACAGGACAAACACGACTCTTCCCCTTCATTTTGTTCTCAACGTTCTTTTTTTCTTTTTTTTTCTTTTTTTTTTTACCGCGACGCGACACTCTTCTCACCGTGTTTCGCGACTCTTGCACCGCGTAAAAAGATCGTAAAGAAAAAAAGGCGCCCAGAGTTCAGTCGCGAATTGTTCACACCGGAAATTCAAGTCGATTCGAAAACTCGAAATGAAATTCTGTTCTTTCACTTTGGACGATAGAGTGGAAAAAAATTACCACTAATTGAATGTGTGTGTGTGTGTGTATATATATATACACACATATATATATACACACATACATACATACATATATATATATATATATATATATATATAGAGAGAGAGAGAGAGAGAGCACGTGTCTCGCAGTCGTTCGAAGATGAAAAGAAATCACGCGCAAGTGGTAATCGAAGCACGAACCCCCGAGGGAAGTTGGAGTAGGAGCTTATTTTTCCAAGATTCAGGCGGAAGTACGACGATTAATTGTTACGTTAGGCTAATTGTGTGTCGCGAAAGGTTTATTTCCGTGGTGGGGGGCTTGTGTAATCGCGTAGAACGGACGTGCAACGGAAACGGTACTTAAGCGTGTAACGTGAACCAATGTCGGAACCCCCGCGTACTCGAGAGCACTCGTCGTTAGCATTTTATACACGTTTCCTCGAAACACGTTGAAACTGGTACACGCATTTACACGTACACGCACACGATACACGCATACTTGATACGATGCGGCCAAGGCGATTCGCGCGCGCTCTGACCTTTGAACCGTATTGCTGCATGCACCGAGTTCTGAATCAACGAAGCCATCGTAGAAAAAGATTTATAAAAAGAATTTTCCTTCACGTGAATTTTCGTTCACGCCGCGAAGAACTGTTAAACTGTCGTGATTGCGTTTTCCAATCACGGGAGTGATCGATCGGCATGCGACTAGCAAAACGTGCGATGAAACGAAGAAAAAAAGGAAGAGAGGCTTTCGGCCGGATCGAGACATATACACAGAATCACATATCACATGTAAATAAAATACGCGGTTGGGTCGAGCGATCCACACGACGTTCGATCGTTTGGATTTCGATCGATGCTTAGATCGTTATGGGTGAGAGGTACGGGCTGTGAATAAAATGCACTTTCCTTGCAGCGCGATGGAAATCACGCGAGATCGAATTGTAGAAGGACGAGCACGGTAGAATTACGCCGGACAGGCATAGGTTTCCCAGACGCGTTTCCACTTGCGTTCGTAAAGTGGAAACCTATCGGATACCGGCGGGGGGGAGCTGGTTTCGAAGCTCGTCGATCGCCCATATTATATGTGTGCGCGCCTCTTTAATCGTTGTTCCTACCGATCGAGTTTCAAACACAGGCGTGAACCTAAGAAGAAGAGATCGACGTTGCTCGTTTTTCACGGTTATCGGGTGTCCAACGTCCTCTTCCTCTCTGCCGTGCTCTTATTTGGTCTTGAACAGGCTCGTTAAACGTTGAAACTAAAAAAAAGTTTGAAGGAGAACGATACACGCGAGTCGAAGACGATTTCACTTTTATTATAAGAATACTCTGTGTACAAGATATTACCATTATCGAGTAATGGGTAACAGTGAATTAAACGATTAAAATTAAGCAAACGAAAGTTTGAAAAAACGTCAATCGGTTCCCGACCGATTCGTTGTGAACGAGCGTCCTTTTTGTTTCTTTCTCTTACGATTATCATCATTATTGTTACTATTGCTACTACTCTCGCTACTATTACTATTACTATTACTACTACTACTACTACTACTACTACTACTACTACTACTACTACTACTACTACTACTACTACTACTACTATTACTACTACTACTACTACTTGTATCGCTGTTGCTATTGATACTACTACACTACTATTACTATTGATAATACTACCAATACTATTACTATTTTCTTTCTTGTTTCGATCGTTGTTCCTTCCAAAAGGATCCTCCGTTGTAGCAATACGTTCACGAATGACGATCGAGCCAAGATAATTGTGTAAGGGAAAAATGAACATGTATTTTCGTAGACGAACATCGTCGATAAACATAAACGAGACAAGTACGTACGTACAATTGTTTTCTTTGGCCGAACATCGTTTCATCCGTACACTTTGATCGTTCATGAAATCCGTACTTGCGACTTTGCAAAAGGCACGACGATTGAAACGAAAGCAGTAGCGTCTAAGCAGATAATAAGTATTTATACGAAAAAGAGTTAATCGACGAGAGAAACGTGGTGATGTGTAATATACGATTGTAATCCGTCGCTTGTGTACCAAGATTTACTGTTAAGATGTTACGATGTTAAGGTACGTATACTCGCGACACGTGGAGCGTTATCTTCGATAAGGAAGTTTCGCCTCGCAGAGAGGAAACTGTTTTTTTTTCCTTTTTTTTTTTTGCGTAAAGCGAATCGAAAACGACGAAACGAATAATAATACGTAGGAAAATGTAAAAGCTCGTGTACGCGATACACGATTCAATTCCTTGCGCGATTTGTTTGTTTCGATTAGAATTTTTCACAAGTTACGCTCGTGATATATCGAAATAATAAATCCTGTTAAGGCTTGTCCTCTTAAATCTCAAATCTCGTTGTCGATCAACAGTTGTCGTCGTTTTCTTCTTTTTTTTTTTTTAGTTTCTATCGTTTTTATCTTGTCTTGCGATTATTTGTGATTATTCTCCTCTAAATGTTCGAGAACGAAGACCTCTTTCAAGGATATACAGGATTGGCCAAAAAGTTTCTTCCCACTTCTTTCTTCCCCCCCCCCCCCCCAGTAAAACATCAAAATGTAAGAAAAAGCTAAAACTTTATTAATTTTAAATTAAATACCAGTTCAAACATAATTTTTTCCATTACGTTCCAAAAATTATTTCTTTTAAATGTCGGCCGCCAGAGCGTTTGCAAATTAATATGAGAAAAAAAATGGATTTAAAAACGGATTTGTTTTAGTAGAAAGTGATTTTTGGCCCATCCTATATATATACATATAAGAGATTTTACGCGTCTTGTCTCTCCAGCAAGATTTCACCAACTATACTCTCCAGGCTCTTCACTGTAAATTTGCCGACCGTGTTTAACAAGTGCGTAATGAATTCGTGATTCAGAAGCCGATGCGCCAAAACAACATCTCTCTCGTCGTTGAGGTCCACGTCTCGCAATTCTTCGTACACCGAGGCTAGCCTCTCGGCGAAAGTTTTGCACTTGCCGATAACCTCCGAGTTTAACACGTGCCATGGCACTGCGGCGGCCAGCACCGTCTGAAAACGATCGATAGAAGAGAGGATAGGAGAAAAAAAAAAGTTCAACACGTTGCGTTCAGATCGAACGTACAACGCGACCGAACAAATCGAAATTTAGAAACTATTCCAAAAGGTTTCGAAATATTTTCGAAACTTTCGAAAGAAATTCTTACAATGCAAATGTCGAGGTGGAGCCAGTAAATGACCACTTCGTGATCCTCCGCGTCAGATTCTGGCGCACTCTCCGCCCACGCGTATTCGCGACTCTCAGACAACTCCGCTTCGGCCTCCACGCTCTCAGGGATCGACTCGCCGCAAAGTTTGAACGCGTTCGTACCTTCCGAGGAAGATTCTTCGTCCGAGTCTCGATCGATCCTTCTCTGAATCTGACGCATCAGACGCTTCAGAATCGTCTTTGCTACCTGCAACGTCGCGTGGTATCGCGTTTTTTTCTTTTTTTTTTTCTGAGAAACCTACTTATTCTACGGAAATACGCTGCTTTCACAAAAATTAGGGGATATTTCAAACTGAATGCGAAGCGATAAATACGATTTTTCTTTATTAATGAACGAGAACATCAGAAAAGCACGAAATTCGACAACTTTCATTGACTTGTAGTTTGTTTTCTTCGATGTTCTTATTTAAAAAATGAAATGCCTCTTTTTTTTTTTTTATCGCTTCGCATATTCATATTCATCAATGCCCCCTAATTTTTGCGAGCACAGTATAGTTTATTAGCACATTTAACGACCGCTGACGTGAACTCGCGTCTTTTCAAATTGCTATTTGCTACTTTTTTTTTAACGGGAAGTTAGACGACCAACCCATTTCAAAACGAATTTTCTAATCTTTGCTTCAACGTCAGAAATTTGCAGCGATGAGCAGGTACAGAAAATGGGGAAATTTGCGTAACGTGTTGGTAACTAGTTAGAAATTAATAGACCTCGAGAGCCTCGTGAGGCGGCGCGGACCGCTTCCGCTGGAGAAGCTCCTTCGCGTATCTTTCGCCTTCTTCCGTGTCTGCGCAGACACGATTGCCGAGAGCGAGCGCCAGCGCTTTCGCGAACCCGTCGCGCGGGTTCTCGTCCTTGCAGAATGCCAGCAGCAACGCGGTGTAGTTGACCGAGCGTCGATCGGTCATGTACATGAGACACAGTAGTTCCTTGGTCAACATTCGCCTGAGCGCTTCCTCCGGACTCGAGACCTCTCCAAACTCGTCGAGGAACCACAGCGACGTTCGATGGTACTGAGCCAGGGACACGACTTCTCTGAGATCGGGATCTTGCGTTCTGAAGCGGTGCCTGGCTGCCAAGATCTCTTTCAAGGTCGGAGTGGGCAGGTCCATCGCGTGGACGAGGAACTCTCGCCAATCAACGTAGTCGACAGACCCGAACAGCCTTGAAATTACTCTGGAAACGTCGCTCAGTCGAAGTTCGTACCAGCAGCATGGGAGCAACATCGGCTCGCCCTCTTCCTGGCCGTGGCTCGCCAGATCCTGAAGAATGTAAACCAAGCTGCGCTCGCACATCGTCCCAGACGGCGCCACTTGTTTGAATATCTCCATCAGACGGATGAGATTGGCTACTTGGAACCGCAGAGACGAGGCGATTTCCTTCACTCGCCTCGGCTCCACAGCCTCGATCTTCGTCACGTACACGTTCGATCGAACGACGAATCGATCGCCGTCCAGCACTAGCTCCTTCTCCAGCATTCGGCCCTCCTCGATCGCGAAACAGAACACGTTCGCCATGTCGTTCACGCTCTTCATCTCTCGCCAGTATCTACGCGAACACGAACGATTTAATGTTGTTCAGAGGGTCTAAAATTAATTCACACGTTGACGACTCTGTTAACCTATCAGTTATGAATGATGACTTATTGTTAGATGCGTATACTCGTCACATGAAGAAATGGCAATTTTTTTTCGTGTGAACGACCTTAAAGTATACTAAAAGTAATTACAATTTGTGGAATAGTAAAACGCATTTGTAAATTTTAGACAGTTTAGAATGTCTCGAGATTGGCCAGTTCTTTTCACATCGTTTCTAAATATTTTCTTGCTTATGGTCGCTTGCGTGACAAAGTTTCACTTAATATTAATTTAATATTATCGATGGGGGGTCATAACTATTGATTCCCTATCGCTAAGATCAGAAGAAAATGTACATATTTTCTTCTGAAATATTGGTCCTCGTCAACATTAGTGCCAATTATTTCCCAGTTTATATTCCACTCTTTCGATGCTGTATTTTTTAAATTTCAAAGTTACAATGATAAACATTAGGCTTATTTTGTCACTAAAATCTTGACTGCGACTGAGGCAAAATGGCACCTAACGTCGTCATTTCCTTATAATTTAATTCAATTTTTAAAAGCGACACCATAGCTACGAGGTTAATTTCTTTTACTAAACTTCTCTCTAAGAAATCGAAAGTTCCTTTTAACACTAGAACTACCGACAGTTAAGACGAAGTTATTTCAACCAAAATTATTTTGATTTCTAATAAATAAAAATAAAATAAAATTCATTATATTATTTCTTTAGTTATCACTGTAAAAGTCATTGCATCATTGTGGCGAAAAAAATTGTAACACGAAATAGAAATTTTAAAATAAAATTGTAAAACCAGTCATTTTGACTGGTGTGGTAGTTCTAGTGTTAATCACCTTCAAACTACACTTATTTATACAGTTATAATACTTATTATTTCGCGCGTAAAAGAAATTGGTCCTATAGTACATTAACCCTTTGCACTCCTTTGTTGAGCGTGACTCGACATTTTAAATTGCCACAAGAAACAAAAAAAGGTAATTCAGAGTGCAAAGGGTTAAAGCACGAGCTATCGACGATGATCGACGCGTTAAAGAGCGAAGTTTGTTCAACCTGTCCACGATGGCGTCGTAAATCCCGTGGAAAGCCCTCTGCAACGTCGTCAATAAGAAACCAACGTCCAGTCGGGCCACGTTCTCAATCGAGTCCAATTTCTGGCGAGCTCTTTCAATCTCGTAGGTAACGGCGTACCGCCACTCCAACGCTAGATCTTGCCCCCTCGATCCCATCTTCGCGACGATCGAATCACCTTCGGCCGAGTCTCTATTCTCGGAAGCGGCTGCTGTCTGCTGCTCCCTTTTAATCGAATCGATACTCGCCGCCATCGACGCGTCCACGATGCTTCTCGCGTATCGAACGTTCTCTAGGATTCCTCGAAACAGGCCAACGTTCTCCACGTCGACGATTTTCTGTCTGTCGATCATCAGATCGTCGATCTCCTTACGAAGAGACTCGCGATCAGGGGCAGCCGGAGGCGTGGCGGCGAACGTTGCCGTCGTTGACGATTTATCCCTCGTTCTCGCACGTTCTCGTTTCTTTCGTATCTCGATCGATCTGTCCGCAGGAATAATCGACGAGTGATTTAAACTCGGTTGCTCCTTCGAACTTCGCCGTTCGCTATCGTCCGTGTCGTTGCTCGTCTCGAGTCCAATTCTGTTTAGGATAACTTTCGAGACGCCGGTTTCCCGCAGCGGTCTCTTCGCCATCCCCAGATAATAGTCGTGCAGCAGACGCGTCGCGTCGACGCATCGATCGATCTCCGCTTGAACGATACCAACGTACGTGTCGAATAAAACCACCGCCTCGCGAGCCGTCCAGTGATCGTCGACGTGCCGTTTCCGCACGTCCTCGGCCTCGCGTCTCCTCCGATCGCAGCTCTCCCAAAGCACCGTTTGAAAATCGGCCACGCGACGGTGCAGCTCGCACTTGACGTCCGCGTCGTGGCGAGCGTCCTCGTCGATCGCGTTGAACGCTCGATGGAACCGGTGCAACAGATCCTGCTTGCTGTCCGGCCGTTTGACAAAGTCCAGCGCGTTCCTCTTCACGAAATCGGCATACGGCGCGACGCTCGACGAGTGAACGCTCTTGAGGAACAGCAGTTCCTTCGACTCCTCGATGTACGTCTCTTCCAGTCTCTCCCACAGTCTCGCCAAGTTCTCTGTTGTTAAGATGAGAGAAGACGCACGTGAAGTGTGGCTCTCGCTACAAATACAGGAAATACTGGGCCAAAAGTTTCTTCCCACCTGTTTTTTTTTTTCTTTTTTTTGATAAAACGTTAAAATGTAGGAAAAAACTAATTTTATTTACACAAGAAGAAAGTAACTTTGTTGGTTATAAATATAACTACTATTATGAAACTGATATTTCATTGAAATGTTGAAAGAAATTAATAATAAAAATAATTACGGATTTATTTTATCGTTAATGGGAAGTGATTTTCGGCCCATCCTGTACAATTCTGAGAAAGCGCGATTGATCTAATTATGACTGTAACTATCGCGTTATATTTCACTTGTATTTTGCTTCTAACTTTCGATATACTTTCGAGAAGTTTAAACATTACGTCGTTGATTCATGTTAGTTCGACATTTGTAGTCGACGTCCACTGTTCAATCAAATTCAGCGCGAGTTACGAAAATTCGCCTATCTTTGAGATTCCTTCATAAAATTAAGCAAGTTGTAACATTCGATCTCGAAATTAAGTCGAGAATAAGTTTGTGACACGAGAAATAAATATTTTTAGATTTAGACTTTCCAAAAAAAACAAAACGAAAAAGAATATCAAAAGTCACGAACAAAATACAAGTGGAAATGTAGCGCGATGTTTTCAGGTTTTATTTGAAACATTTGATCAGCTTGATCGTGAGTGAATTGTATTTCGAACGTTCAGAAATGGAAAGGGAATTAAATTTCGAAAAATGACGTTCACGAATTTTTTATAATCTCTTTGTGAAATTTTCAATTTATGACTGGTAATTAGGTTCAACGCGAATGGATAAGACTTGTTCATGAACACGAGAAATTTGCAATTTCAGCGAGCAATCAGTTGGATTTTCCTTTTCAATCCATCGCATTTAATGAAAATAGCCTGACGAGAGTCGTTCGATTTTTTTTCCTTTCGCACAACACGAATTTACGCGATTTACTGTTACAACGCGCTACTTATTTCCAAAACACACAACTCGATGTTGCAGTATTAAAAAAAAAAAAAACTTCTATTTGACAAAAACGTAGAAAACAAAAATTGAGTAGCGTTGCTTTGTAATACTCGTGTTACACGAGAAAATACCGTGACGAATCGTTCGATTTTTTTTCTTTCGCGTGTTACAGTAGACTTTCGTATAATAACGCGAGCTTCTACAACAAAAATATTATTTACAACGCTTGTTTCCAAAACGCAACACAATGCTGTTTATCTAGAAAAAGAAACTCCTCCATTTTGATAAAACGTAGAAAATAAAAGTTGGTAGCGTTGTTTTAAATTACTCGAGAAAAGTTAGATTTCGCAGCCCGATCTCCCGATAACGATAACGCGAACAGTCTTCTCTTTTTTTTCTTCAAATAAACATAAGCATTTAGTTTCAAAAATCAGTAGCGTGTTATAATATTATAGTAATCGTGTAATATTCGTAGGATCTTGCGTTGTACAGAAGCTCTACCGTAACACGAAAGAAACAAAAAGAAAAAAAAAAAAATCGAACGACTCGTCGAGCTATTATTTTTATTACCGGATGGATTGAAAAGAAAATCCAATACACGGCTTTCGAATAAAAATCAGTATCATCTGCGCCGACCTAACAACGCTGGAGGCAAAGGGAAGTCGATCCATCGCCAGTTCGGTTCGCCGGGTTTGGCCTGTCGTGGTTCCAGTTCCACCTGAGAATCGTCGAACGCGAGATCCTTCGGTTCCCCTTCCGTCGTGTAAACGTCATTGTCGTCGTCGTTGATCTCGTCTTCGGTTACCAGCTGTCGAACGACAGCTGCCTTCGGTGAAGCCACGCCGCGTTTCGCGTCCCGCTCGAGCGCGCTCAACGCGTCGCCGAATAACTCTTCGGATGGTCTCCTGTGCAGAAGATCGCCCATCACGAGTCTGACGAGCTTCTTCAACGTCGCTGAGTCGAAGCTGGCGTAGTAGAAAACGCGGGCGATCTTGAGAGACGCGTAGAACCTGTCGATCGACGGCGCATCGTCCTTCAACAGTTCGTAAGTTCGACCATCTGTCTCGAGGTGTTTCGGTTGCTGTTTCACTCGAACGAAGAGCGTGGCGAACGTGCGAGTCGCGGTGCCGGCGCGTTGTCTCGCGATCGGCTTCGGTACTAGCCTCGACTGCCTGTAAATAAACGAGAGTCGATTCTTGAGTAGCGTGACTCTTCGATTGAATTTGGATTAATTAACTTAACCCTTTGCACTCGAGGCATTTTTCGCGCGAACGAACCAGCAACTCGAGACGTTTCGCAGCATTTTCGGTGAATTTCTTACCTCTCACTTAAAATGATTGCACTTGCAAATTAATGTATAAAAAACTTTTATATTTTAACATTTTGCGCATGTTTACACCTTTACGAAGATAATTTCTTAAACGTTGATCTTTGTAATTTTGCTTTGTACGATATTTTGTATAACAATTGCCAAGATGCATGCCCGGTTTGTCACAATCATCATCACTGCTCTTTTTCTCTGTGTCGTCAAGCTCTCTGCGTATAGATTAATAATTAATTCAATAATTTGGATAATCTCCTCGTCAAGCAACGTGTCAAACTCATCTTCACTCGAGCTTATTTCATTATTACGTTCCATGCTTGTAGGAATCGAAAACTTTAACTCTAATAGTCACGTTTTGCCACGACTGTCACGTTCGAACTAATGCCGAAAATGCAGTCCGGTTTGTGATTGCGGACTAATATCAGATAAGAAAATCTTATCTCCATTTGAAGGGGTGTCATTCTACACTTCATAAGATTATACACAAAGAGCTTAGGAACCCACTTCGAAGAAACTAAACATAAATAGTCATTGCCGCGCATCGAGATTCCGCATCAAATCATGTGGTGAGTGAAAATCACCTCTCGAGTGCAAAGGGTTAACACAAGGCTTGAAGTGAAAGAATTTTCGAGTTCGCGAAAGAAAGAGCGAAGTAAACTATAAATTCTGTTATAATTCTCGCATTTATCAACGTTTTTTTTTTTTTTAATGGATGTGCTCGAACCCAGCAAATCAGAAATTTGCCAAATCATTTTGACCACTTGGAAAAAGAAAGAACTGCAAACTAGGCGCTCCATAAGTTTAATATTCAGTTTCAGATGTCACGTGGTTTTCCGCGCCATAGAGTTGCCATGTCAAAAAACACGTACGTACTCGGAGGAATATGTAGGGCCAGCTACTAGTGGCGCATAGAGCAAGTTATTTAGACTAAGAGTAAGTATTAGAGTATGATATTATTATTATTTATTAGAGTAAGTTATTTCGTCTTTTTCTAATGTCCTTCTCATATGTTTACTACGAAAACTAACACGTTTTTGTTGTTAAAATAATTTAGTGGGTGCATCGGAACTCATTTGAGAAAAAATTGACACGTAGGGTGCAAAAAGGCCACTTGATAAGGAAATCAACAGACTGACAATAAGAGACTGGAGCTCATGCGCGGTGAGGAAATTTCGCAGCCGCGAAATAGTGGAGGGGAGGGGATCGATGCAGTGGAGGGG
Organism: Tetragonula carbonaria; assembly: GCA_032399595.1. NCBI lineage: Eukaryota > Metazoa > Arthropoda > Insecta > Hymenoptera > Apidae > Tetragonula > Tetragonula carbonaria. Next base: position 12,792,601 of record JAUCRC010000009.1, read on the forward strand.
ATAGCGCTAGCGATCAGGAAAGTAGGGGCAAGCGAGCCGCCAATTAGCAACCTCTGGTTTTCAGAAGACAAACGTTCTAAAAAATGCTGCCTCATTCGAGTCACTCTCACTGGACAGCGACGAGAAATTTTAGAAATCTTCCTCTATATTTTCTTCTATATTGATCTTGACACATTTCTCGCTTTGCAACTTGTTTGCTTTATCGTTGTCATTTTTTTTCTTCTCTTTCTTTAATGGGCTTCTCCCAGTTAAATAAACGAATATGAAAATGTGGATGTAAAAAAATATAAATAGAAAAATGAATATAAACGAATAGGTAAATTCTGAACGAATTATACGTGGATTTGTCTTCTGAAAACATGTGTTTGTTTCGGATCTATTCGTTCGCAGAAAATAGAAAATATGGTTTTGAACAAAATATTGCATGAGAAACCAAATCCTCGCACCGTTTCACGAATTTCCTGTGATCTCTTTGTAAGAGTTTTAGTTTACGACTAATTAACCCTTTCACGACCATAAGGTTAAAGGCTAAGAGTAAACATTAGTATGTAACTGTTTATTTTAGTTTGTTTAGACATAAAATAAATAAAAATCATAAGAAAAATACATAACAATGTGCAGTTTTTTTGGAATTTTGTGGAAAATACTTTTCCCAATGGACTATAAAGATAACACGAATTATGTTAAAAAAATGTTAACTAAAATAATACAAAATTATGAAATAAAATTACTATACAAAATGATGTGCTAATTATGATATTCTGCGAAGCAATTCCTTTTGGTTGTGAAGCAAAGATGGACATTGCGCATATATTAGTTTAGCAGAATTTGCACATCTTTTTTTCCCTAACGTTCCCGTTTGCATAATAATTGCGTTCGGCATATGTTCTATTTAGACATTCTGTATAAAAAAAATGCAGATAAGGTTATAATTAAATACGACAATCGCCAATTTTAAAATGGGGAAAAATGTTTCCCTTAGTCGTGAAAGGGGTTAAGGCAATTAAGTACCTGTTTAACGCGAATGGATCGGACTTGTCCTCGAACACGATTCTCGGTGTCAAAGTTTCGATATCCTCCATGGTAATGTCATCCAACTCGCGTTCCTTTGACTCGGGTGGCGGAGTAGAGCTTGTCAGCGCTGTCTCCAGCCGCGACATTTGCTCGTAAGTGTTCGGATAATCGATCAGAACCCAACCTTTCGCGTTCACCAGGCTCTTCAAGTACTCGATCAAAATTTTAGTCGCTAGATCGTCCGTGATCGGCTCACCCAACGTTAGGAATTCGTAGGTCCATTTACCTGCGCGTGTACGCGAGAATTGAATCTCTTTTAAACGTCAATCTAAAAAAACTAGTTTCTTAGAAGTTTCTTTTAGAAACGACATACAGTATAGAGAGTATAATTGTACCAATGACAATGAAGTATTGCCAATATGAGACTATTTCATCATCTTTTACGTACTTAAGTCGGTTCAAATTATTGGCAATTTTTTATTGTCATTGATTATATCTTTCAGTGTGGAAAGAAAAGTTTGTCCGTGGCTATCGTAGATGAATTCTATGATAAAAAAATAAAAAAAATAATTTTTTTTTTAACTTCAAGGTCAGAATTATTTTTTTCTTTTTTTTGCATTGTATTTTACTCGTCACGAAGATAAAACTTATCCAAGGAACCATAGGTCGCAACTCAGTAGTTCTTTTGAAAAATGGCAAACTATTTTCTTAATCGTTTAACATTGCTGACGCAGTGCATGCTAACAGCGACTTTATAGTTCTGGATTAGGTTTCACTAACATTTGATTTATCATAGTTGTAGTCTAATTAATCAAATGATAAGACTAATTGTTAACATTATTCTAAATATAAACATCACATCCACGCGTTCAGAACCATAAAGTCGCTGTTAGAACTCGCACGTCTACAGTGTTAAATGATTAAGAAACTTTTTTGCCATTTTTCAGGAAAACTATTAGGTTGTGACTTGTGACTTATTTTACCTTCGTGATGAATAAAGAACAATTAAAAAAAAAGAATTTTCTTAACCTTGAATTTCTTCTTTCCATCAAAAGTGTATTAATCTTCTATGATAGCCACGGACAGACTTTCCTTCCACCCTGTACATCGTAAATTTACATACAGCATTGTTATTCCCAATTATACATCACTAACGATCATTCGATCGCTCATTCTAATCCCATGCGAGTATAGCAACTTCTGATAAAGAGAAAAACCTACCAATACACGCAGTGTCGGTCAACACAGGATCCAAATCGTCGTACGGTATGTCCCTCGGAGTTTGCGTCTGTTTGTCGCGAATGTTCGATTCTCCCTGTTCCTCCCCGGTCTTGGTTGGAACGATCGATTTCTTCTTAACCTTGCTTCTCCTCCCCGTCGTCTCCTCTGACACGGAGGTTGACTCTTCGTCAGCCGGTTTACCCAGTCTGGCGAACCTCGCGCGCGAGATTCGTTTCTTCTCGTTCTCCAATTCTCGGACAACATCCGTCGTTGCAGCGATTATATTCAAGTCGATGTATCGCACGTCGGACATTTCTTGTTTGTATCTACACGATCGGTTATTTTCACAAGGGTTCGGTGACTATTCGTTGCGATAATTTTCGGATGGATCCTCGACACTCGCGACTGTTCACTCATCGTTTGGTATATAATAAATATAACTAAGCGTAGGCTAACTACACTTAGCAACGAATGAATAAGTAACGAAATAAATTCGTTGAAGCAAGTTCATTGTTTCTGTGAACCGAGGTTCTCGATACGCCGCGTGTACTTCGGACCCATCCGTCAGAAAGTCTTCAACATACCGTTCGAGACAGTGATTGATCGCGTCTTCCATTCTCACCGTTCGAATACCGGACCGATCGAGCACGGGACGAAACAGCTCGTAAACGGAGGACTTCTCAATCCCTAGAACAATCGCCAAGTTCTTGAATCTCGACAGTAGAATCTGAGATCGGTCCAAAGGTTTGGCATACAGTGCGTCGAGAAGCCGATGCGCGACGTGCCCGATCACCAGGCGACCCAGCCTAACGATCTCTCGCAATTCCTCGCCGATCTCCGGCAACGACGCGTCCCAGGGTGGCTTCGTTTCCAGATAATCGTCGAACAGAGCGTCCCGCAGCACGTCGATGCTGCCGATCTTCATCCACACGTCCGATTTCAGCAACAGATCCGACTCTTCTCGCTGCTGTGATGCGTCGTAAGGTATCTCCTCGTCGAAGATCGGCCGAGACTTGAGAAACAGCGTCTTCCACTCGCTGAGCAGCGTCAACGGCACGTGGCCGTCGTTCACTCGTCGATGGTCAGCGACGTTCAACGCGATGGTCGCCAGATCGTCGACCACCTCTCTGCAGAGTGTCCAGTGTTTCTCGCGTATCTTTTGTATCTTCGCCAGGCGAAGTTTCCGCTTCAGTTCGCACACCCTCGCGCACTCGATCTCGATCTCCTTCTGCCGTTTGTTTCTCGAGTCCTGAGCACGCTCGTAGTTCGCCGTGTGCTCCAGCTCCTTCGCTTCTAACGTGATGTCCTCCACGACCTTCTGGTTCTCCGCCATCACGTTCTTTTGCTCGCGCACCTCGCACAGCTTCGTCACGATCTGCTTCTCGTACCTCGACTGGTCGAGCACGCGGCTGGCGATCGCCTCGTCGAACGTTCTCTCTTGTCTCGCCGCCATTCGTTCCCAAAGCTCGGCGAGCAAAGCCTTCTGCATGTTGGATTTCAGAGCGGCGGCGGTCGTCGCGCGTTTTCTCCGATCCTTCAACCACTCGACGTACAACCTGGCCATCTCCGGGTCATACCCCGTCGCTTTTAATTTCAGTTCCTCGCTGCTCGCGTACTCTCTCTCCCTGTCGCATCGTTCCCCTCTCCTCTCCCGTTCCACCTTTTCTTCGATCTCGGCGCTTTCATCCTCCTGCTCGTCTTTCCTCCTTCGTACGACGTGTCGGCGAGCAAACCGATCCAGCTCCTCGCTCTGTTCTTGTTTCATCCTCAGCAACGTTTCTGCAGTCTAAAACGTAGACAGAGGAAACAACTCTTATGCGTTTCATGTATTTACCTAGCGTTTTACCTACGGGTACGAAAGGGGTACTCTTGGTGAAGAGGACGTTATACGAATTTATAAGGGGTACTGAAGGGGTACTCTGATCGATATCTCGAGCTAGGGATCTTTTTTCACTCTCGTTCATTTAGATTTAATTTTACAATTTCATCTAGCATCTCTCTCGTATACCTCCAGACAGTTTAATCCTTCTGTTACGTTATGTTTCCGAAAGAGGAAAAAAAAAATTGTTTTATGCAAACTGTAAAGATAATTATGATGCGTCTCAAGTATTCAATGATGCGTGATTAGTGTTAGTACTATATAAAGAATTACTAAGAATTACAAGGTGTATTGTACATATATTTATAAAATTTACAAACGCGTGTATATATATATATATATATAGTTGTATTAGTACTATATATAGTATTAGTACTATATATGTATATATAGTTAGTATTAGTACTATATAAAGAACGACTAAGAATTATAAAGTGCATTGTACATATATTTATAAAATTTACAAACGCGTATGTATATATATATATATACATATATATACATAAATAAATATATATATACACATATACATATTTATATAAATAAATAAATATATATATATATATTTATGTATGTATATATGTATGTATGTATCACGCCGTCATTCTATGTAATTCTGAAATTTTTTCAAGGCTCTACGTAACTGTACGTTACATGCAAAACAGTTCATAAATTAATTCAAAATAATTAAAATCGCGCGTGAATTTATTACTGAAATTCTCCTTAATAATGGGACGTGTCACCAAAAACTAGGTGAAACCTATTCCGCACCCTTTTAACGAGCGATTCAAATACCCGATTGAATTTGCCTGAAATTTTATTTTAAACGAAATATCTTTCGCGCCAGTCTCTCGATCTATCGAACAAAATTTGTGAACTTCTGTTCTACGCATTTTTTACGAGTCAAACGAAACGTGAAAACGAAGCACAGAATTTTAAAACGAGAACGAAATCGCAAAAGTTTGCAAATCAATCCTCTTAACTAGCTATGAAATATTTTTGCAAATGAAAATTTAATCGATTTAAGGGCACTGAGATGCTAGCGGTGCGTAGCGGTGAACCGGTGGAACTAAAATTAAAATCGCTATCCTTGTCTCGCACTAGTGCTTCTCGTCTGATCAATGAGCGTTCCGATCTATTAAGTTAGAAATAACAAATTTTTATTTATTAGCACGTCGAATGGCATATGGGAAGAAAGCTCAGCAATTTAGAAACAGAGGCGCAATTGCAAAAGTTCGCAAATTAGTTTTCTTTTAAATAAAAATTTAGTCGTTTTTGAAGACTAACGCCATCCTGCGACGAAACGGGGGAATTAAATAAATTGATCTATTGCTGTCTTTGTCATACATTGGTGCGCTCCTTGTCTATCGATTGTGCTGACACCTAAGTGACTCTAAGTTTCGACTGGAACTAAAAGGGTAAACTGGAAAAATCCGATAGATGGCAGCAGCAGGGTTGTTCGTAGACAAGGAGCGCGACAATTCGTAGACAAGGACAGCGATAGATTTTAGTTCCACAGTTTCGCCGCTACGCGGCGCTAGCATCTCAATGCACATAAATTAATTAATTTTCATTTGCAAAAATAGCTAATTAAGAGGATTGATTTGTAAACTTTTGCGACCGCAGCTTCGTAATCGAACTCTCAGCTTGTTGTCATATTTCTTTTGATCCATAAAATACTGGTAGAAAGATTTCAAAATATTCGTCAATAAATCGCGATATACACGCGTTGGAGAAATACTCGTTTTTTTTCTCGATCAAATTTTAATAAAATTTCCATCAATTAATGGGATGACTTTCGTTAATTGTACGTGTCTAACTATATCCTTTTATGTGTTTTACATGATTTTAAAGCACAGATAGAGGACATGATCCCTAAATTTAAGAAAAATGAGAAGTAACGAACAAATAGACTTTTTATTCCGCAGACCTTCCAACTAACACATCGTACTTAGAAATCTCTATTTTCGCTGCAGTTGCCTGCTAGGTACTAATTTCTAGAAATTACGATCGCACCGAAATCAGAGGACAACATACTGCAGCGCATTCCGCGGGATTCTACAATTTATTCTAAAATTCCAACTACTCTACACTACTTCACTCTTACTCTAACATAATATAATTCTAATGTAACCTAGTTTACTTTATGTTCTGTACAATCTATACAATTCTAGACTACTTTCTTAGAACCATTGTAACTCGCTATAACAACATCTACTGTCATCGAGTGACGTCCAACCACCTTCTCGTCACTTTCCGACACGGGAAGCAGCGTTGTCGAATCACAAACTGGGAAACCCTCTGCCGAAACTCCAGAATTCCTCCAGTTCCAATCATCCTGTGCGCAACTCGGCCGTAACTCCTCTCTACCAAGAGTACTTACTTACTCGAATGATTATACCTCGGGTACACAGCGATCAACGACGACCGGTTGCTGCTCGACGTGGCGAGCCTCGAGTTTCTCTCGCCCTCGACGGAACTTCGCAAGTTTGGCACGATGGCAGTCGACAACGTCCCATCCCTTGGCGAGCTTCGCAAAGGACAAAGGATGCTCCGGGGGCTGGTACGGCGGAGGATCCTCGCAGACTCTCGTCACCTCGAACTTCTTCGACCCGGGCAGGAACCTCTCCCTCTCCTTCTGCAGCGTGACCAAATGCAGCCTGTCCTTGGTCTCCAAACAGAGGTACAGCTTGTAGAATAGGCGCAACGAGGTGGTGCCCTTGCCGCAGGAGATCTCGTCGATGTTCTCGTCGTCGAAGTCGATGTCCACGAACCTCAGCCAGATCCTCAGGAGCTTGAGGTTCACTCGACAGAGGGCCGGGTCCTGCGTGGCGACGATCGTCTCCAGCTGGTCGCTGTTGATCACGTCGTAGTTGTGGAGGATCTGCGCGAGCAGCGTACCATCTCTGGTGTAGTGGCCGAACACCTCCGGCGTCAAGTCGATCAGGATGCCTAACCTAGCTTGCAGCCAGTTTCGCAGAATATCGCCCATGTCTCATCTACGCTTTCACGATCTTTCGAGATCTGGTTGTACACGGCTGACGATTCTATCAGACTCGAATGTGTGGTCTCTCACCACCACTCACCTGTCGCAAGCCAGGCTCTCCCACTCGCTCGAACTATCCAGCCTCGCTGGATTTTCGCATTTTCCCGGATTACGTTCGATATATATATATATATATATATATATATATAATATATATGCTGCTGAATATATCTGAAGCTCGTCGCTCTCGATCGTGTCTCGATCGACAGGCGAGACACGTTTCCATGGGATCGAAAATTCAAATGCCATGCGCTAGGAGTGGAAAACTTTCTGACCAGGGATCGAAAGGTAGGCTCTGTTTGGAACACGGAGACTTTCTCGAAAAATGCGCTCATATTCTACTAGTCTCAGAAACAAAAGTTTCAGACAGAATAAAACTTACGATATATATATAAAAGTAAAAGTTTTCCTCTGCCAGAGGAACAAAGATAATTTGTTCTCAATGTTTGTAACAAATACTAAATATTATTCAATTTGTTATTAATCAAATGTTTTGAAATATTAGCTTGGTCAAAAAGTAACTGCGTTTTTTTTTTTTCTTTCATCCGTGTGCAAATGAAAGGCGAGACTTTTCCACGAGACACGAAAGCTTCGTTAAAGGATATATCGTTCAATTATTTTTTTTTTTTTTTCAATCTTTCAGGCTTTCAATCTTTTTTTCAACTTTGTGATCCCGCGGCGAATGACGAGTCCCAAGAACGATTTGATATACTCATCAACAGTGAGATTTAGCAAACCGATCCTGACACTGTCGTAGTTTGATGGCTTCTTCGTCATAGACGTCAGATAATTTCATATAAACTTGCACGACATTCCTTCCTCCTTCTTCGAAAATAGCGCAACAAAATACGACGAAAATGTTTGATTTGTCCATTTTGAGCTCGACAATCGTTAACGAAATCGTGCATTTTCTTCTTCTGAAATGAAACTTGGACTGTAATCAGGTATCGGATTGCACAATGAATATGCGATTTGACACGAAGTTGGTTACACTTTAAACATATACAAATGTGTCTGAAAAAAGACTTGTTAGAAAAAAAAATGAAACGCAATTACTCGTTCGCATGGTACTTTTATTACACAGATTCTAAAATATCTGTTCCACGAAAGCAGATATTCCTTCAGACGAAATGTACAAGCTCGACCAGAATTTTTTTTTTTTTTTTTGAAAACGAAAAGAACCCGTTGATTTCGATCCCTGCTTCGAACTTCTCTGCTTGAAATCAAGTAAATCAAGAAAAATGGAGCTGAGAGTAGCTGAATCAACGAGTATAATTATTCTGCCTTACTTCTACGTAAAAATTATACTTAATAATTAAGCTAGAAAGTATAGTATGTATATAATATCTTGAAAAAGGGAATAACCTCTTCGAACCAAGTGTGGTAAAACCCACGATACTTCGCGAGGTACGAAACAATGTCAATTCGATTCTCGCATTTATACTTTAACATCGTTTCTGCTCAACGCAACACACACTATCTCTCACGTGATCCAAGCCAAACATCGAGTGAAAATTAAATCGCATTCGAATGCGTTTCAAAATTAAATCGCCGTTTCGAGTTTGCCAAGTTTTCACCGCGATTCCGGCAGCTAGACTCTCGAAGCGTTCGAAAAATCGGTGAAAAAAAGTGAGAAGAGTTAAAAAGCCGTGCATATAAAAAGTGTGTACTCTTTATTATTCCCTTTATACTCCACTGCACATACACGACGTTGTTTACAGGCCTATATAGGTACAGAGACGGGTAAAGAAAACCTTGGTTTCTCAGCTTCGTTTTTATTCACTTTCAAACCAACAGCATCGTTCTTTCTTTTTCCTCTCGTTTTCTTCTGTGTGTTTTTGTTTTTTTTTTCTCTCTTTTTTTTCTGTTTTTTTTTCTTTGAGCATTGGTTCGGTCACTGCCAAATAAATAACGACAGGATGATCGTTTACGCCTAGAAACGTGGCTTCGAAACCTCATCGGGGGGGAAGTCCCGGCTGACGTCCCTTCTCATCACTCGACCATGGTTGATAATAATAATAATAATAATAATTTTTAAAAAACCATTTAAATTAAACGATAAATAAAACGCTTGAACGAACGAACGCTGCTCGAACGTTTGCCTAACCTCGCTAACCTCGGAAGGGGAGTCAAAAATCGTGGAGCGGGTGCATCATCGCTCGCGCGTGAGAAAGAGGAAAAAAAGAAAAGGAAGAAAGAAAACTGAACTGAATCGGCAAAGAAGAGAGTCGGCTCTCTCTCTCGGCCGATCAGTTGCGATCGTTTATGCAAAGTTGGCGATCCATCGCCAGGACGCGTACCGACGCGTGGATTCCTTCCCTCTTTCGAGTCGAAAGTCTCAGCGCGCAAGCCTTCTTCTTTTTTTTCTTTTTTTTTTTTTTAACTCTCAAACAACAAACAAACTTTGCTACAGACTCTCTCTCTTTCTGTTATTGTTGCGTAAAAGCGTCATCGGCGTTCTAGGACGCCTGTTTCTACGAAACCGGTCTTGTCTTCCAAGACTTTCGAACATTAGGTTTCTAAAAAGGTTTCTCGCGGGACGAAGCACACGGCGGTTCGTGTTTTCCCGCGCGCGAATTTTCCAAGGTTATCCTCGAGGTCGACGCGCAGGTGAACAGGAACAGGTGTGTGCTTCTCCGTACGTCGTATCTGTGCAAATGGATGTGCGAGACGGGCACACCTCGTTTATACGAAATCCCCCGCGAATCGCGGGAGAAAAGAGAGTTTCTCTATAGAGACGCCTGGGCACATATTTCCGGCGCGAAAGGAAAGTCGCGGTATCACGATATCAGGTTGTGACGAAGCCTCGTCGAGTTCGAGGGGTGAATCCGCTGCTCGGTATCGCCGTCCCTCGGACATTCGCCAACCGTCCGGACAACTTTTAGGAACCCCTTGTTTGCTCTCGCGTCAGTCTACACCTACGAGTAACTAACTAACGAAACTAAAACGTTGCTGCTGCTCGACGGATACACAGATCTCCTTCTTCCCTTCCCCGCGACGAGCACGCCAACGAGAACGCCACTGCCACGCGTGCACACACGCTCTCACACACAACACACACATTCTCTCTCTCTTTTGCTCTCAACTGCGTAAGTGCTATCAAATCAATCGTCGTCGTCGTCGTCGCAGCGATCATCGGTAAGAAACCGTAATACAACGATATAATGGTAATAATAGAAAATCACTGCTCGCCCACGCGAAAACTCTCGTTTTCTACGAAATGTATTTATATATGTAAATATATATATATATATGTATATTTATATATATAAATATATACGTAAAAGTATATTATACGGTGCCGTTACATCGTACCAACGCGGTAATATAATTACATTGTCGAGCTACCGTCGTCGCAGAAAAGAGAGAGAACAAAAAAAAAGAAAGAAAAAGGAAAGAAAAAAAGAAAAGACAATACGCAACATCGATCTCGCGCTCGTCGTTTCCTATTATATGCAGCATTGCACGACTAAAAATCGTTATATTGTTGGTGCCGTTCAGCTGTATGTACAGAGAAGAAGTATATAATATATATATACTTCGGTAATATCAATATGCTTTCGTATTTATAATAATTTACGCGCGACTATAATGGACACACACACACACACACACTCTCTCTCTCTCTCTCTTTCTCTTCATTCGTCATTTTCTTCCATTTTTTTTCGCCGTTTCGTTGACTTGCTCCTGCCCTACGATATTTGTTCTCGCCGCCTGGCAATCGGCCGATCCGTTTTCGAGCTACGTTTTCCTCTTTCCACTCTGTCGCTCTCTTTCTCTCTATCACACACACACACACACACACACACACACACACACACACACACTCTTTCTCTCTGTGTTTCCGTTTTATTGCTCCTGTAATATGGCGATCTCGGTGACTGGGCCGCGATTTTTCTCCTCGCGGTCCTCGAGAAAGATCGGCTGGATGAAAGTGTGACGAACGAAACGCAGTGTGGAATGCATCGAGAAGAACGTATATCGGCTCGAGGAAAACGACAAGCGGACGTCTTGTCCAATGCTCCTTCATTTTCTTTCTTCTTCCCATTCTTCTTTCTCTTCCTCTTCTTCTTCTTCTTTCTGTTCGATGAGAAACAAAAGAAACGCTCGCCATTGGAGCGAAGCTCTCTCTCTCTTCTACGCTACGTGTCAGTTTCGGTAGGTGCAGACCACCAGGTTGTGTCCTCGTTTCGAGGCGTGCCGGGCATCTCTAATGCTACCATATCTAATATGAAGGAACGAGCTCGATAACTTCACCTAAATATTCTATTTCCTAACTTTTCTTTTTTTTTTTCTTTTCTGTTTTTAAATCTACGTGTCTACTATGCTTCGTGTATGTTTCTCGCGTATGTAAACCGCGTATCTCACTCTCTCTCTCGTCACTCTTCGTTCGTTCATTTCCCCCCCCCCCCCACCTTCTTCCATCTTCTTCTGTCGCTGCTGCTGCTGCTGCTTCTCTCGTTTTCTTCTCGGACGCAGTCTTCCCTTCTTCTCGTCGTTTTTCGTTCTTCCGTACTACAATATGTACCTACTGCTCGCGATCTCTCGCACACGCTGAACATTCTCGATTTTTATCGTCCACGCGATATACCTCTTCTTTTTTTTTTTTTTTTTTTTCGCTTGCGATCCTCTTTCGCCGTTCATTCACGTTCTCTCTCTCACGCACACATACACACGCGCGCAATCGGTGCTGCCCCATCTCATCCCACTCTGTCTCGCTCGCGACTAATGACTAAAAGTTTTTCTTTTTAAACTAACACGTGTCGCTATACGCAAAACTACATCTCACCGCTAATATTCTAGCAACATTGGACATTGTGTTTTATTTTTCTTCATTTGTCTCTCTCTCTCTTTCTCTCTTGTCTCCCCGTCGAGTTTAAATCGTTCCAAAATATTCGTCTTCGCTTCTTCTCTACCGCGCTAAAGAATTAAGGATTATTTTATCATATACATGTTTCGCTCGTTACTTCGCCAGTTGTCTCTCTCTTGCATGCACACACACACACGCACACGCGCACTCTTTCTCTCGCGCGCTCTCATCTCTTTCCGTCTCTTTCTTCCACCCTTCTCTCCAATTGTTTCGCGACTGCCACCAATCTATCTAATCGCAAGGTATCTCTATAATAATAAGCGATGGTAGCGGGTTCGCGACTGGAAATACTCGGAGGATTCGTTGCCAGGTGTCGCGGACGCGGAACGATCGAGAGCCAAATTCTGCGAGAGTCTCTCTCTCTTTCTCTCTCTCGGTGGGGGGGGGGAGAACGTGAAACGCGCAATACGTGCACAACAACACAACACACACGGGTCCCACGGACCACAGAGTCAAAAGCTAACACGGATCGACCACTGACGGATCGTTCGCTTCGAAGAGTCTCAAAGGCACGTCACTTTGTAGGTACCCGGTTATTTTTTTTCTTTTTCTTTTTTTTTTTCTTTTCTTTTCTCTCTATCTCCTCTTTAAATATTTTTTCTTAACGCGCGTCGTTTTTCCCTCCTCTTCGCGACAGGCAATGGACAGGCGATTTATTTATCCTCGGTTACTCGTATATTATCGGTATCGTTATCGTCGCTATTATCGTTATACCTTTTATTTCATTTGTTCGTCCTTTTAAACTCGTTAGACTCTTATCGATTAGCGGTTACCATTCTCTCTCTCTCTCTCTCTCTCTGTCATCTCTTTACCGTAGTTAATAGTGCTATTTCATTAGTAGTATCGTTAGCGTTACCATTATCCATAGTGTTAGCGTTAAACGTTAATGCTAGAGTAAACGTCGATTACCGTAAATCGTTATTAATATTATTGTAATTATTATTATTATTATTGTTATTATTAGTATTATTATTATTAGCGTTAATATTAATATCGCTATTATTACTATTATTATTATTATTATTATTATTGTTATCGTTATTATCGTGATTCATTATTACGACTTTCCCTCCCCCCCCCTTTTATCGGCTGCTGCTTCATTAGCTCGACTTTAAACCGCGTTCTCTCGTTCGTTTCTCCCCCGGTTACCGATATTGCGCGTTTTAGAGTTGCTCTAAAGTTTCCTCTCACCCGGTTGAGATGTTTAAGCAAAGATCGTATACGAATGGCACGTTGTGTCGCGCGTCTTTTTCGTTTTCTTCCTCTTCAGCCGCGGATGACAGTCGCGCCGATGAAGCTTCTCGATCGAGAAAGCTTGCCGGTGCTACCACGGTGGTCTGTAACGATTCACCATTCGCGCGGTATACTCCTTTTTTCCCCCTAACTTTCTCGTTTCGTTTATCATCGTAATAATACGTCTACCGCTATTGCTATCGTTATCGTTTCGTATATGTTATAGAGGGGCGTTATCGCTATCGGCTAGATTCGTTTCCGGCTACAAGGCAAAAAGAAATACGAAACAAGAAACACCAAACGAAAAAGAAAAAGAAAAAAGAAACGAATTACGGTTATTAGTTAGCTCTAACACGGCCACGCGTCTACCTTTTCTTCTGTGGAAATCGAGAAACCTCGAAGCGCCGGGGATGATCGCGCGATCTCGCAGCGACCGCGTTCCCTCGAGACCTGGCAATCTCGTTCTTCTCTCTCTCTTTCTCTCTCTCTCTCTCTGTCCTCTCTTTCACTCTTGCGATCAGTCATCGCGAGTTCGTCCCTTCGACGTACTTCTCTCTCTTTCTCACACACGCGTACACACATACACATATACACACTCTTTCTATCTTTCTCTCTATTCGCTCTATCCGGTCTGGCGTGTATACCCCAAAAATCTTTAGAAATTCCGAAAAATCGCGGTGGTGCGTATAAGAAAAATTCGCCAGTGCCAGAAAGCGGGAGCACGCGGAAACCGCGCGCGGCGTTTCCCTGATGAACTGACGATGAGTTTGTTTCCGTCTCGGGCCTTCTTCTGCGAGCGTCTGCGCGTCTGTGTGTTTCGCGCGCGACGTCCGGCTCAATAAATGGCGGGAAGAAGGAAATGCTCGCCGGAGAAGCGATTTTCGATGTGTCCCGAAAGCGTCGAGATATTGTGCTTTTTTTTTTTGGCTCGAGTGGAGCTGGACGAAATTGCAAGGAATCATCACGGAATCACCACCGACTCCTTTCTGCGCCGTGGTTCGCGTAGAAGCCTCCGCTCCGGAGGCGCGAGCAGCCGCGGCGACGCTTGCTCGAGCAGCACGCGCTCTCCTCCTCGGGCGAGGGAAGAGTCGTCGCGTTCCCGCTGCTTTCCGATTCGGACGCGCGGCACGACCGAGCGAAACGGTAAAGAGAAAGAAAAGAACGAAAGAAAGAAAGAAAGAAAGAGAAAGACGACCAAACCAAGAGAACAGAAAACAGATCTCTCTCGCGCGCGCGAATTTGTAAAGACTTTTGGCGTACTCGCACTTCTTCTCGTGTTTCGCTTGCACGTATCTCGGTATCGTTCGTCTACGTGGCCGATTCGAAGAAAAAAGAAACGAAAAGAAGAAAGAGAAAAAGAAAAGAAAAGAAAAGAAGAAAAAAGAAGAAAAGAAAGAAAGAACGCTTCGAACACGCTCCGAGTTACCGAGTGTGCGATACGAATTACGCGGATTGTAGCAGTATCACCGTTACTTTATTATAATTAGTGTTACAAAAGCTTGATTATTTGGATCGGACTGTAGCGATATATTCACATGACTCTCACGTCGTGGAAAATAAAAACTCCAACGTTTACAATTACAATTACTCACGATCGTCCTCTCGATCGTCGACAACTCTCGACCCGCAATAAATACATTCATCTTTTTTTCGCAATAATAATAATAATAATAATAATAAAAAATAAAAATAAAAATAATAGAATAATAAAAATAATAATAATAATAATAATAAACAAATAAGAATAATAGTAACAGCAGTAGTAATAGTAATAGTAATAGTAGTAATAGTAGTAGTAGTAGTAGTGGTAGTTATAGTAGTAGTAATAGTAGCAGTAGTAGCAATAGTACTAGCAGTAATATTAATAATCACCAGTGTAGTAGTAGTCGTTACCCCTGTTCCTGACATACGTCATCGTTATCGTTATCGTCGTCGTCGTCGTCGTCGTCGTCGAAAATAAAGATACATACTTCAGTCGGACTGTTATCTCGGTTCGACTACTATACACATATTGCCACGAAAAGCAACGTGTCGCTTTGGAATAACAACGCGCATACCCCCTTAGCTCGAGCTTAACCCTAGAAAATTAGTACGTTCCGCGTGAAAGAAACAACGCTCGTGAGTTTCCTTCCCCCTGAAGCATAACCGGAAATGTAACGTGTGATTTATACTCGGCGCTGAATGGGCGGAGCGTCCATTTTTTGGTCGAGAAACAAACGCCGCGGATCAGCGTTCTAGCGGCCACGACGACAACCACGACCACGACCACCACCGACAAACACCGAGGCATAGGCGTGTTGACGCGGACGCCGCCGTCGTCGTCGTTGTCGTCGTTGTCCCTCCAGCAACCAGCAAGAAACGAAGGAACGCCGAAACGAACGGTCACGAACGTGCGATCGTTGTTCGTGCCTGTTCCACTTGTACGCGCGCACGGAGGACGATCATCGTCGAAATCTTTACACTCTCTCTTTCTTTCTCTCTCTCTCTCACACACACTCTTTTTCTCTCGTTTTGCCAATTATTGCCGTTTGCTCGTCGACAGCGAAATTGTTTTCTTCCAGAAATTACGGAATAGTGTTTCTCGTGTATACAATACAATACAATACAATACAATACAATACAATACAATACAATACAATACAATACAATACAATACAATAGAGTACAATACAATACAATACAATACAATACAATACAATACAATACAATGTAATATAATATAATATATAGAGAGATTTATATATTATATATCATATATATTCTAGTTGTTATCGCGTTCGGCATTCGTCGTCGTGTCAAATGGCACGACGATCGCACGATTGCACAAGGGAAACGGAGTTTGCTCTCTTCAATTTTTTTTTCTTTTGTTTGTTTTTTTTTTTTTTGTTTCTTTTCGTTACCTAAGGAACTAACTAGCTAAATACAATCGACAAATAGAACCGCGAAATAGAACGTCGCCGTGGTACACGAGAGGAATCAATCAATCGCCGCGACATTGCACTACTCGGTCGTTACCCGAATTGTTGTTGTTGTTGTTGCTGTTGCTGCTGCTATTATTATTTATGTAATTACGGATTTCGGCCACGGCCTCGTCGTGCTCGAGACGAAGTATAACTCACTCATATGCATATTCGCGCGTTCTCTCTAGGTTCGTGCATCCCTCCGCTTTCTTCCCGCGTTCATTTGATCACGGCTTCTTTTTGCAAAGGTTGCTGCTCTCTTTTACGGTTTTACAAAATATCGGTGGCGTACGAGCGCACGAAAACGATGAGACCGAAGAAGCACGCACACTTTTCGGGTTTCGAGCTTTATATATATATAAAAATACACAATGTTCTCCGTTCGACGATTTCGAACGCAGCCGCGATCACTCGTGGATATAATCGGAGTTCGGGCGATTTGGGGGGGAAAAAAAGAAACAAAAAAAAAAAAAAAAAAAAAAAGACTAGAAAAAAACAAAGGGAACGCCCGAGCTCTTGTCTCCTCACAGCGACACCCTGTTACTCTGGACGCTTTCGGAATTACGTAGAAAATTCTGTTGGTTTCGATCGACGATGTGACCTACTCATCGTCTATCCACCCCATCCTCCCCGCCCCCTATCTCTCTCTCTCTCTCTCTCTCTCTCTCTCTGAAAGAAATCGTTCGAGCACGCTGTACACTCGCGTTGCACTCGCGTGTCACCAAACCCCTCGACGAGCTTTCCTCGATGATTTTTCCATCGGATGCAACGACACGCGCCAGCGCGAAGAAGCTCGCTCTCTTCTCGAGGGTGAATCTCTGATCATCGTCGCGCGTTTGCCCGAGGCGGGGATCGACGTGCCGGTCGCGCGCGATCGGGGAGAAGGAGGAAAGAAGAAAAAAAAGGGGAAATGAGCGACTCGTTCGATACCCAATGTGGTGGGTGGCAGTAATGCAGAAAGGATGCACGGCACGATCGCGCGAAACAAAGGAAAATGTTGTCTCGGCAGTTTGTCGTTTCACGTTCGTTTCGAACCCGATCTCGTCCGACCGAACAAGCGCGAAAGAAGAGGCGAAGCGCGAGGAAACAGGAACGGGGAAAGGAACGCAAGCGAGCAAAGAAAGAGAGAAAAGAGGGGAAAAGAGGAGAGCGAAGGATTTCGGATGATCGTCCGATG